>VNJU01007173.1:0-21874 GCA_008042675.1 Drosophila seguyi | reverse complement strand
CCATTAGTCGGGGCTAAACGATGGGCCATAAAACGCTGACCGCCCGATCGTAAACCCCCCAAAAGGTGGCACAAAGTGTAAAGTCATAATTGTATGGGATGGCACGATGGTCCCGCTGATGTATGGCGCAGCATAAAAGCCATTCACTTTTTGTGCGGCTCCTTTCGGAGGGCCCGGCACTGTGATCAGTGATCAGCGGCCATAAATAGATATAAATAAATGTGATTAACGCATCTCTTTACGATGCATCGAAAGCACTGTTAACCGGCTCAAGCACTTTTTAGTTGTATTTTTTTTTGTTTCGATTTTATATGGCCATTGTCGTGGGTTATTGCTCATGGCTTATTGTGTTTTTTATCTTGTTAAGTGGCCTGCTGCTGGCTCATAAATTGTGGGCAACTGTCAGGTGTATGACGAATAACTTGTCCATCGGCTGATTGATTTGCATGCGACGCTGATTGACACAAAGCATCGATATCCACATCGGCATCGACTTCAAGTGGCTTAATTTATGCAAATGCGCTACTCATACACAACACAATCTCGAACAAACGAATGGCTCGCAGTCATTCTGGGAACTGCATTTAGCCCGGTTCGGTTGCTGGCCTTTAATAGCTACACAAATAATACCTATTCCAGTCGAACTCTGGCAATTAGGCCCCGCTATAAACGCCCTCTGACATCCAGTGCGACATGTTGGGCGTGCTCCGTTTTTGTGGCTAGCAATATTTGCATAAACGACACCTCCAAATGTTGAACAATCCACGCATGAATGAAAATTGTGTGTGGGGTCTCCTGTGAGCTGTGTGATTTATGCCTGGGAGCCTGAGATGTAGCCTCCAGCCTCCAGAGCAGGGGTCTCTTTTTGCTCCACTTTGCATATGGGAAATTTATGGAGGTGGGAACCCCCGGGCTGGACCAATCTCAAGGCCCAAAGCGCATAATTCAATTAGGGAAAAAATGCAGCTGACAATGGGAACCGGAACGGGTCATCACTGTGACAGAGCAAGGCAATTTGAGTGAGTGAAATAGATCTGGAAAGCGTCTACATATTGAGATTAGTTGGTTCAACTTGAATCTGGAACACGAATGAAAGCTAATTGGGGAAAACGGAACGATTATTGGAAGAATATTAAATGTATCAAACCTAAGATAACAACAAATTAATTTCTGTATGAGTTAAAAATTTTAAAAATTAAAATATGCATGAAGAATATAGCAACACAAAAAATATGTTATTTCTTACTAGAAAATTGTTTGACAATCAATAGATTTCTGATTAAGGCACCAAGAAAACGAAAAAGATGTGCCTTACAGGTTATCTTTCTTGATAAATTTATATGATCATTTTTATAGGCAGATGAACATTTTTCTTATATTATAACAAATCCCAAAATGCATTAGATTCGATTGGGATACCTTTTCTAGGTAGTTTTTACTAGGCTAACAAGCCAGCAAATTGTGTGTACATTTTAAAAATTAAAATATTTTTCGAAATTATTGATGGTAACCCCTTATAAAATTAGGGAAAATTAAAAAAAAATGTTTTCTTATCGGACATATCCAGATCGACTAGGCTGTTGATCTGATCAAGAATATATATGATTTATAGGGTCGGAAATGACTTCTTCTTTGCGTTTTAAACTTCTAACTCAAGCTATTACACTTTCCATATTAAAAAAATATGAATAAATCTCTGTAATAATATTTAATTTGAGATGTTATAAGACAACACTAGCTTCAAATATATAAACTATTTTTATTCCATTTTTAATAGGTAATATATTGAAATTAATTTGTGCCAAACCCAATATTTACTCCCTATTTGGCTCATACAGTGCGGAAGCCATATTTTTCGTACCAAGGACATGGCTCGCACAGCGAATTAACGGTTAATAAAGCAATCAGCAATTGGCCTGCAAATCAAATTGGCAACAACAGTGCTAAAATCCAGCAAAATGCGCTAAATTAACTAATTTTTGTTTAGGCAATGGCAGCCACAGCGCAGCAGCAGCAGCGTCAGTAAAACAAAGCTCCAGCCGAGAGTGGGAAAATAAATTTGTTGCGCTAACAATGGCAAAACGCTAAAAATAGAGGAAAAAAGTCCGCAGAGCTGGCCTGCAATGACTGCAGATTGGCGGCTCTGGCTGGGTTTTGTGGGCGCAGCCCAACCGAGCTGGGTTTCTGAGTCTCTGAGTGTCTCGCAGACTCGGGGCTCCTCAGCCCCCAGCTGACCGTGTATGCCATAACTATTTATGAACAGTTAGTTAACTTAAATGCTAGGTGGCAATTAAAGGGGCGTGGCTGCCGCTGGAGGAACACAGAAAGAGGCACGGACTCGGACACGCGGAATCGGACTCATAACCTTGCCGGGCAGCAATAGAAGCCTCGTCCGGAGACTCCGGACTGGCGAGACTCTACGGAGAGATACGTACTCGGAAGCCATATAATTAGCATTTGGTTTTTAGCAAAGCCAGGGACTCGCCCTGGTCCACACCCCGAAAATGGGAGAATAGAGCCAAAGCAGACAATAACTGCCCGGTCAATTTGTGGTTTCTTTGTTTCCTGACTGCCTCGCTGGCTGACTGACTGACCGACTGCGTCCCAAATGCCCCCAATGCCCGTAATGGCCACGTTAGTTGGCCGCTAATATGGGCACCATTTAAGCGCGGCTTTAATTAACAAAGGCCACACTCTAATTGATAAATTAAACAAGAGATTCAATTAAAAGAGGAACACCCCTCCCCGAGGCACCCCCACCCAGCGCGCAAAGGTGCCAAGTGGTTAACGTAAACATTGAACTTCGCAGCCGAAAATGAATGAATCCATTAATTTGCACCAGCGCCCCCAAATTGAAGTGCAAAGTTGAACCCTAGCCCCGAGCCGCCGTACTGCCTACATGTGGGCAGTGGCACTCGTACTTCATCCAAGTCCAATGGAGCGAGAGACCGATAGACCGAGAAACTGAGAAACAGAGTCGAGGGAGCTATGGGTTGGACCTGGGTCTCCTGGCCGCGGCCACAATCTTGATCGCATTTTTTACGGCACATAAATATATGCCAAAACACTACAATGAAAATATTGTGCCACGGCGGCTGGGCAACGACGCGAAAACTGTGGCAAAATATGAAAACGTTTTCAATGAAAATTAATGGGCAAACGCTGCAAAATTTTGGGGTGCGCACTGCGCATGCTCAAAAATGTTAAAATCGTGACCAGAGTCTAGCTTTGGCTTCCACCCCACCATCCCCCCCCACTAAGGTACCCCGGGCCCAGCTCAACTCTCTTCCAAACTGGACGACGACTGCCATTGTCTTTGGGGGGACTGTGTGGCGTGTGATTTGGCAAATACTTAGACCTTATATGGAGCGGCGGTGGAAACTATTTCCTGCGTTGCGAAAAGCCGAAAAGCCGAAACGCCGCGGAAAAGTCTATAAAAGGCCAAAAAGGCTGACCAACAGCAGTTCACATTTTGTGTCATCTGCGGGGCGGCGGCTCCATATTGATAATTCATAAAGCAAACGCCTGGCAGCCCAAACATGGTGAGCCATTTAAAATTAACGCGCCAAACGGCGCAGCTCGAGCCGGAGCTGTTCAAATGTCAATTTTAATTTGCCGCGCCGCAAGCGATTTGACAGAGAGGTAGATTGCCTGAAAAAAAAAATAATAGCAAACAGAAACTGCAACAACATTGGGGTATAAAAGTAAGGCTGCCAATCTTCGCTGCAACATGTTGGGGCAATTAAAAATGCGCATACGCCGCGTTGCCGCCGCATTTGCACGCAGTTAGCGACGCGTCGGCGGCACTGGCGATGGCAGCGATGGCGGCTTAGTTGAAAGCCAGCAATTTGGCAATACGGAAATCGAAATCAGTCATCAGCTGGCAGTGCAGAAATATTGCATCTCTCACACCACGAGATGCAATCGCAAGGAGGCCAACCCCCAGAAAAAAGAGCCGAAACTCAGTGTTGAAACTGAAATTGGCTTGGATTAGCCGAGGCTGTGATTCCAATTCCAATTCATTGGATGTTTTGATTGTGCTAAAAATTTTAATTACAAAAATTACATGGATGGTGAGACACGTAAAGTGGGTGCATGCATACTTTTGTTAATTACTCAATTCATATTTTTTTGGTTGGTTACTTCAGAGGAAAATGTAAATGATGGTAAATAAAACATTTGCTTGTGTACAAAGTGCACCATTAGAAACAAATTCGACGTGCCGAAATAATTTAAAGCACATATGCATTTGGGCCTGATTTCATTTTGGGCAAATGCCTTCTACTTTACACCGCATAACGCCCACATACTCGGGGAGCTGCAAAAAATTAGCCAACTGTTCGAGTGCAATGCAGGCAAAAAAAAAAAATAAAATCACTTTCAGCAAGTCACGCAAATCTTTTCGGCCCGCTCATTAGACTAATGTACTTCGGGCTCGATCTTGGATCCCATTCGCATTCATAATCGCAAACGGAGCCGGGAGACGTGAGCTTTATTATTCAACTCGCGTTCCGCTAGAGCAGATCCCGGGCCGAATCACGCACTTTATTAAGCCATTATATAAAGGTATTTATTAGCAACACTTTTGCTTTTAATTAGCCAGCAACAGCTCGTTTCCTTTGATTCAATCAATGTCGCTTGCGTGCCGAATGCGACCCGCGACTGCAGCCAGTATCGGCATTCGAATATTCAAATGTGTTTCTGTTAATTAGAGTTCGGTTAATTTCGGTGTTTATTAATGCCCTGGCCAGGTGTGAACAGAGCTTGGGTTGGGTTAGCTCAGTACCACCGCAGTATTGGATATAATCAATCAGCGTCATTTGCTGCACTCGCGCTTGCTACATTCCCATACACGCCCCACAACAACAAAATATAAATATAAAAATAAAATGGAGAAAAAAATGTAGCTTGGACTCTCTCGAAAAGTCAAACGACCCGAGCCGATGGCGTTAATAATGCCAATTGCATGTTTTATGTGCCGCAACGATGCCAATAACAATAATAAACTGCATATTATTAAGCGCTTTAAAATATTTGTAACAAGCATCGCCCAGTCGCAGAGTCTGGGCCAAAACCAAGCCGGATCTGTGGCTGTGGACGACCTCTCGCGGGGGCACACACTCCAGCTCACAACTTATACACCGAACGAAGCAGAGGGACTGCAATTTAACAAATAAATTATGAACTCAATGATTCTTCTTCACATCTTAATATTGGGAAATGGATTAAGAATTCAAAACAAATTGCTTTGACTAGAAATTTAATATTTTTCTTTCGTACTGTTAAGCCTCATTTCTCTCTGTGCAGCCACAAAGTGGACAAGTCAGGCCAGACACGACGACGTGGTCAAGTCTCGGAGTCGGAGTCTAACTCTGACTCTGACTGTGACTCGCAGTCGCAGCCTGCAGTCTCTAATCATTGCTCTCTTTTATATGGTTTATGGCATTTCCGTTGCTGTTTCTTTTGGGTGTCCAGCTATTGCCCAATTCATTGCGATTGCGATTGCATTCGCAGTTCAGTCTGGCCGGGGCGTTTTTTCCTTTTAGTTTTTTTTTTTGTGGCCCGATTCGCTTTATTTTTGGCAACGCAATCGGAGAAATATATCTCGGCGTGGCTAATTGATTGATGAAGCTGTTGGCACCTTCGCGGGCCTTGGCTAATCACTAATCACCAATCAATTCATAAAATGAAATAATAATAGCAGCATTGGACAAACGCCTGCAACAAATCAATTAGCCGCTTAATTATGACACTAAGCCCGGCTGGCCAGAAACGGAATGAACAAATTACCACCGGCAACATTAGCATAATAAAGCGATGCAACCCCGGCCGTGTCTCATAAATTATGCATAGTTTCTTGGGGACAAAGGCCCGAAAACCGTTCCGTCGATCACAATAACAAAGGTATGGTGTTCGCTGTTCGGCTTTCGATATTCGGGAAGCGGCGCGGGGGAATCTCCGGGAAAGACTGGCGGCGGCTGATAACGGGCCAAAGTCTTTAGTTTGATTTTTTGCATATATGTATTTCATTAGTTGGCGAAAACTGCACGCCACTGCTGAGCTCCGACGGGGGGGAGTGATCGGATCAGGAGGATCGGATCGGAGCTGCCGAGAACTGGTTCGGATTCGCATTCCACTTTCGGCGGCAGACACTCGATCCCGAGCCCAGACCGAATCCGGGGACAGGACAGGATGATGCAGCTGACGACGGCCACTATGATGATGATGGAAATCGTTATTGACAACGGAAGACGACGACGACGGCGACGACGACGAAGCGATTTCCATGCAAATGGCCATGAAACGGAATTTTTGCCCGATGCCAGCG
The DNA here is from genome assembly GCA_008042675.1 of Drosophila seguyi. Lineage (NCBI taxonomy): Eukaryota > Metazoa > Arthropoda > Insecta > Diptera > Drosophilidae > Drosophila > Drosophila seguyi. The sequence continues at coordinate 15,546 of VNJU01007173.1, read as the reverse complement.
AAGGAAACGGAACGTACTTGAACCAGAAAACCAGGCCGACACATTAATGCAGCCTGACACCGCAGCCTTGGCCGATCGGGCCGAAAGATATTGGATCGCTCGCTGGCCGGCTGGAGAGGAGCAAATGGACATGTCGGATATGGGAACATTTTGGGCGATTGGGCCCGGGTTTCAATTAAACTGCAACTAATTGCAACTGACAGCGCCGGCAAACACAAGCCAAAATAAATCATTTATTACCCGCCCCGCGCGAGATCCAAATTGCCGCAGGTTCGTTGCCTAAGTCTTTTGTGAGTGCAACTTTTCTGCGACGGCAATTTTCAAAAAATATAATAATCATAAAATAAAAACCAGACATGAGCGCCCCGCAGCCGAGCAGCCGAGCAGCCAAACAACCAAACAGTCGCACAGCAAACACGGCTCTCGAGCGATAAAAAAGAAATCTTTTATTTGATTTCGCAAGCGAAAAACGTTGAGAAAAAGTAGCAAAAGCCAGGCGAAGCCCGCACCGAAATCAAAGCAAAGCAGCCAAAACCGTAAAACTCCCCAGAGATTTTAATGACATTTTCGCAGGCTGGAGGAGCAGAACCGAGCCGCGCTCTGGGGACCGGACTGGGTGTGGGAGCGGGCAGAGGGTGCCCCGAGCTGGAGCTGGAGCTGGAGCTGGGGCTGCTGGCTACATGGCAGCCGTCTGACAGACGCGTCACTACGTGAGCGACGTGTTTAAAACTTTAATGAGCCGCAAAATAATTGCAAATGCGACTCATGTCGCCCAAACGTATCGTGGTGAGAAAATACAGTCCAGCCCTCCGCGCCGCCGGAAGACCCCTGCTCCTTCCAGCACCTTGTTCTCCCCCTCCCCGGCTGGCTTCAAGGAGCAGCAGCACCTGTCCCGGTCCGCGGAGGCCACACAGTCTCGGCCAGAGACTCGGAGTTGCACCCGCTCGGTGTTGGGGCACTTAATTGCCAAAAGCGTGACTTAAATTTCAAAAATCATAAAAGCCACGAGACCAGCATCGCGCGATAAGCCGGCGCAGCTCCAATGGCATTCTCGGGAAGAACTCGCCCGGAGAGAGATAGAGAGGGATTCCCTGACGCTGTCGGTTAGTGCAGATGTTGGGCCATTTCGCAAATTAACGAGAGAGCCGAAGGCACCGGAGGAAGCTCCTCGATTAGTGGCACTTGGCTAGCGAGCAGCATGTGGCATGTGGCCAATTAGGAGCAGTTGCCGTCACTTAGTCTCGGCTCTTGGGCCGCCTTTGTCAACGGATGAGTCGGATGGGCAGGTGGCTGTGAGCGGCTAATGGCTCTGCTGCCTGTTTTCTTTTTATTGGCTTTTAATTAGCAACAGGGTTTTGAGCAAAACCAAAAAGGCCACTAAAAATCAATAAAACCTGGCGAATTTCTTCGTGTCGGGCTCAGAAATGTGGGAATTTCCGCGCGAAATCCGCTGCCAATATCATCGAAATCGAGAATCGAAAATCACTATGTGGGCGTAATTGCCTCAACACAACACGCACACACCGCACACCCACACGCCTGCATGCGTTAAATGCCTGCCAACGACAACAAAAAGTATCTAAATACGCATAAATCATTGGAGCCGGGGTGTCGCTTGGCTGACAACACGGCAATCGATTGCCAGATTCAGGTCCAGATTCGGACTCGGATTCAGATCCAGATCTGGAGCAGCAGATACGAGCAAGTACGAGTCCGAGTATGAGATATGAGTATGACTCCAGCCCACAAATATTCCATAAGCACTCTGCGATGGCGCGTTGATTGAACCCCAAGCGGATCGATCGATTTATCAACGTAGCGATTTCGATTTCTAAACGTTTTAGCGCGTGCCCAGCGCCGTGTCAGCTTAGCGCTCTCTCTGCTTCATCCGTCCATTTAGCCATCTATCTGCGTATCTTAATCCCCTGGCAAACGTTTTCATTACACTCTAGCTGAGTAATAACACCGTATTACTCTGTCGATGTCTGTAGCCCACTAAGAGGAGTTCTTCCCCCGTTATGCTCCACATAAGTTCCAGCTAAAGATGACTGCACAAATATTAGAGTACATTTAGAGTTTGTCTTATAGTAATTTGGATAAAATAAGATTTTCATCTTTCGCGGGAAAAAGTTTTCATTATGCTTGTAAACACTTGTCTAAAAGTTTCCTTCGTATGCTTTGAGACCTTAAACCGTTGTAAATGGTGAGCTAAAATCATTTTAAATCCGAGTTAGATACAGGAAACTAAAAATTGATTTAGATGGTCATGTTCTGCACCGATGGAGTGTGTAGACTTCGGCCTTTGAGTAGGGTCTGTGATTGTTTTTGTCCGGACTGTGCGTATTTTTGGAGATTAGCGCATTATTGACATCTTTCTCGCCGTCTTGGCCCAGCAGGTGATGTGCTAACGAAGCGGGCGGAATCCGCTTGGCCTGATCAGATCGGCGTAATCAAGTGGTGGGACCGGAGCTAGTTTTTTTGATTTATTTGCTGGGCTTTTTAATGACTCCCCCGCCAGCTGCTGCTGCTGCTGCTGCTGATGGAGCCTGAAACCGAAGCACACTGTGGCTGTTCTTTTTTTGTGTTTCATTAAACAATCATTGACTTCTAGACGCGACTTTTATATGACCGTCATATAAACATGCATAAAAATTCATCAGCAGTGGACTGTTGTTTCTCCTTAGCTATCTGCTCGATTTTATGGCCTTACATTTCTGGTCTTTACTCGCTGAACGCTGGTCGCTGCTCTCTGGTATCGCCGATGTATCGGTGTCTTGGTGTTCATTTTATTGGCCCAATTTGTAAATATAGCGCAAAAGTGTCGAGCATAACAATGAGAATCCAGACACGAGGTGGAGGGAATGGGCAGAGTGTGGGTGGACGGAGGACGGAGGACAGCGGAGGGGGAAGGCTTCTTGGTCGGGCCATCAAGTTCGTTGCCTTAGTCATTCGTTTCGAGTCGGTTTCGTGCCGCATGATTTGTTGTTTATTTGTCATTCGCAATCGGAGGCAAATCAAACACGCACCTCCGAGTCAAAAGTGTGTAGAAATGTTTATGTCTTACAACAAATCTAAAATGCACCCAAAAAATTGATAGAAGAAAAAACCTAAGCAAAGCAATCAAAATTTATGCATCAATTGCGGTTGGCTTTTCTGGGTATTTATTTTTTTCGCGTTTGGCGTTCGCTAGTTGATTTCTGCAATACTCACGCATTATTTATGATTGCAAGGCATGTAATTCGTATGCTAATTGATAAGTATCGCGAAATTTATTAACCGGCCAGCCAACAACAAATGCGTGCTAGCCGTGCGGCGTCAATTTTCAAGTACACAAAACAACACACACACTGAGGCCTCTAATGCAAAATCGAAATCTTGATATATATAAGGCAGCCCAGCCAGCTCGGCTGTGGTTGTTGCTGCTGTTGCTCCCAGCTGGTTCTCACGCACGGGCGCAGCTGCATTTGGTCAGCGGGTTGTACTTGACCCCGCCGCCCCCGCTGACCCCCTCGCAGCGGGCCGTGGCCCGTGACTTTAGTCATGCCGCCGCCGCCGCCGCCGCTGCCGTCGAGTCGAAATCAAAATCAAGTTCAAATGCACACACACTGGAGATCCGATTTGCAAGGCAAATTGTGAGTTGCGGCTGCTCCGTTTTTAATAGCGCAAATATTTGTGTGTAACATAAAACCGTCAGCAAGTGCGGCCAACGCCGAAATCGAAATCGAAGTCCAAATCCAAGTCGAAGTCGAGCAACTTTGTAGCAATATCTGAAATATCCACAACATCCACGGCAAACAAACAGGCCGGCCAACAGCGTTTGGCGTATCAGCAACATTAATTATAACAGCCACAACACAACACATCGGCGGCAGCAATATAAGGCGGTGAAAAAATGCGTTTATTTTAAATTGAAAATAAATTTACAGCGCACTGAAAATAATACCCGGCGATGAAAATGTAGATTGTACGAAATATGACAAGGAAAAGCCAGAGAGTGACCAGTAATAAAAATATTATTGGTGTACTAAAAATATTGAGATCTCTGGTTTTTGGTGAAAGTCAATTGGAATTTGTGTTTTTTTTTTTCTAGCATTTACCATTTAAGCACCAAAGTTTAGATGCCCATTAAACGGGCCTTTGGGGCGGGTCGGCTGTGTGTATTTCCAAAGGATGATTGATGTGTGGGCCATTCAATTTGCCTTGTCGCAGCATGATGTAATAATTCTCGTTAACTCCAACGTCGTGCTGTCTGCGGCGAGAGATCCGCGGAATCGCGGCCACAGGCAGGGATCCAGGCCCGGGGCAGCGAGGCCCATATCTACGGCGCTGCGTGTCGATCACTAAAAACAAACAAACAACTAGCGGCGAACAACAACACGCACGCGCTCGGCTGCAGTGCGACATTTTTGTTGATTCTCGCCTTGATCTAGAATTTTGTTCCTATTAATTGATCTCATAATGACAGACACTTCAAAAGCGACATCACGACGTTTATTAATTAATGCAGGCCAGTCAGCCTCCTGCGTATGTAAAGTGCGTGCCATAAACGTATGCTGAACAAATGCCGGCAGCTTAATTAGCATTCTAGATTACACACGGGCACTTGCCAGCTGAGCGGCCGCGGTGCGTAGCAAGAACTGAGGCAATAATACATAAATGTAGGGGGTTACTGCGAAGGTTGCCCGACACTCAGATGTGAGCAGTTCTGACTCTGACTCTGATTCTGGCTAATAATGGGTTCGGGTTCGGGCTCGGTTCGGGCCAAGTCAAGTGGTCCCCGGGCCGGTCATTAGCGAGCAATGCTAAACGGAGGCAAATTGCTGTCAGAGCGTTTCCCGCTTGCCAATATCTCAATCAGTGGCTAAAGTTTGTTGGCATCAAGTGCATAAATTAATGAAATTATCAATTAGCTGCTAAGAAACTCTCCCAGCAGCAAGTCTGGGTGCTGCTGCTGCTGCTTCCCATGGATGCTGCTACTGCTGACTATCGGGAAAATCATTGCGCAAATGCACGCAGTTCATGTCGAAACTCAATTGCAATTAAAACCTTAAAGCCAACAAAGCCAAGCCACAGCCAAGGAAGTCCCGGGCCTGTCCCAACCCGTTAGTCGAGTGGAAAATGCTTTAATAGAAATTGCCGGGCTGGCAAAATGTTTGCAATTGTTGTCTGCCTGCAGAGTGCCCAAATTGACATTATCAATGGCTTGGCAAATGCGTTATTTATTTAATGCCACATCCAGCAGCTTCTCGATTGGGCAATCCGCATGGTACCGTGGATAAAAGTCGAAAGGGGTAACGATTCTTCAGGAAGGAGCTTTAATTCCATATTTAAAATGTTTTCTTTTTTAATTAATTCAATGGCTATGGTTTTTTTTTTTCAAATTCGATGAAAGGTCTTAGAGGTAATCAAAGAGTCTTTAATGCCAGTTTCCATGAATGCTTTCATCCTTAGATATTTATAATTTTTCAGTCAAGTTCAAGCAATTAAAACTTTATAAGCAACAAGATTTAAATTGAGTTCAAAACGGTTTCCGGACTCTGGCAGACGGAAGCAATTATTTTATTGAAATACAATTTAATTAAACTCTAATCTAAATTTTTTTTAGTAAAATTGGTGAGTGAGTGTTTCATTTGGGGCTCCGTTTAACTGTATTTTCCCAAATCGAATTGAAATCTGATCAGCTTCTTAAGTTCCACTTATGTGTGCCTATTTTATAGGGTATATTTTGGTTGATTGCCCATTTGGCCCCTGTTTGTGTTGTGGCTTTGTTTTGGTTTCGTTTCGTTTCTGATTTCATGCAAATGTTTGCAAATTTCTCAAATTAACGCGTAGGCGAGCCGAATCAAGCCGAAAGCGCTGGAAGTGTCGCCGTCTCAGCACCAGCGACTCCACCAGCTCCACCGCAGCCGCCTCATCCCACGACGCCCCCACCGCAAGTTCATTGAACCACCTACGAGAAATATGCAAATCGCAGATATGGATGCAGGGGAAAATAAATCAAACGGAATAGACTAGCAGAAACAAAAGGAAAACTAATTTCGATCCGATCGGGCGGCCTTTGTCTGGGGCTGCTTGTAAAAGCCAGCAAGTCGAAAGGAAGGCAATAATTGGTATGCTCGCATTGCCATTTTATATTTCGCCTTTTTATTGCGATCTTAGTTGCAATCCCATTAAAGTGAAATTAATGGCCGTCGCCTGCTGCGGAATTTTGGCCAGAGCTGTCGCAAAGATTAATGCGACTTGCGCTTCCTCACACGAGGCTCCGAGCATTGGACATCCGATATCGAGCGAGGGTCCAATGCGTTTTCTTAATTAATAGCTCAGATATCTTTATTGCCGCAGATCTTTGTCAAATCAATATTTATAAATTATTTATAAATTAAAAGCCGTGCCGGGCCAGCCTCCAGGCTCGGGCCCTAACATGTGGCTAATTAAAATGATGAATGCGAAGCGTTTCAGTTTGAAAATTAATTAAGCAAATTATCCATTTAAATAAACATAGAATGTGCCGCTCGCCTGCTCGATGGCTTTGCGCTGATAAAGTCTCAGCCGCAGAGACAGCGACATATAGGAGAAAAATAGTCGATTTGGGGATGCCAGCGGAATTCGACGGACGAGTTCGCGGCTGCCAATTAGGAGAAGACGCAGACGGCGATCGAAAACGCATTTTTAATTGCAATTAATTAGTGCTGTCAGTTTTCCCCATTGTCCGGTCCGAGTGACAAACAATTTGGCAAAATTGTTTTGGGAATGTCTACGTTTTATGACCTCATTTCGAGCAGACATCATTAGCGATTAATATGCATCAAGACTCAAATGGAGTTTGATTTTTCCCGAAAACCGAAGCCAGGCCAAAATAAAACGATCACGCCCAGTTTTCTGCTCGATTAAAAAAATTCATTAGGCTCGTTGGAAATTTCTCAGTTGATTACAGACCAAAACCGATTTCAAAGGGCAGCCCTGCCTCATGCGGCGTAATTAAATTTCCTTTGTTGCTTGGGAATTCGCTACGATTTTAATTGTGGTGGCCCACGGCGCTTTTCTGCCTATATGTCTAACTATATTTCCCCTAATATCTCTAGATTGAGGCATGCCCCTGATGGGCTGCGGCTCTGCCCGGGTCTGGGCCTGGGCCTGGGCCCTTCATTCGCACAATTAGCAATTTCATGCGTCTTTGTGTCCGGTTGCTTATGTCGGTCCGAGGCTGTGAAGCTTCGTGGCCTTTATTCCATTTCGATTCGATCTTTTTTCTGTTGTAATGTGTGAAATTGATTTTCGTTTGGCAATTGGGCTTGTAATGGCCAAAACCGTTTTCCCACCCCGCGGAGGTCTCGACAATTAACAAAAAAAAAAAAAAATACATGGGAATGTGCGGCGGGAGCCTATTTCCATCTACTTCCTACCGTTCAATTTGAACTTGTGAGCGCGACGACCCGAAGGTTAGCCACTGTAAACTGGGTCAGTTTTCGAAGGGTTATCCTCTCTCTGTTACACCCGATGGCCTAGTCATCTTAGGAACACTGCTTGTGGCCAGCAATGAGTTGGCTAGACAAGTGCCTGAGCGGCTCTATCAAAGCCCGTTGCTGTGGCGATTTATGGAAGTGGGGACACCTTCCAGCACCTGACAGCATCTTCACCTGGCGTTGCAAGGCACTCGTAACATTTGCAACATTCGCATTCAAATGACACTAACGGCTTTGTCATGTACTGGGCCACATGTAACTGTACGGACTCCAGCTGGAGATGCAGATGGAAACGGAGATGGGGACGAGGACGGAGATGGAGATGGAGCTGGAGCTGGAGCCTCTCCTGGCGAGTCCGTAATCATGCTCTAACGACACAAACAAACACGTATATAATTTGTATATACCCACTGCTCTGGCGCTGTGGTGAATCGTCAGCGGGTTCATATAGAAATCTTGTAATCTGATAGGCATGACAAGAAATATTTTGCTTGTCATTAAATTTACTTTTATTTATGCAGCACTGTCTATCATTGTTGATGTTGTTGCTGCCGCTGCCGCTGCCAGTGCCGGGGCCGGTGCTGTTCGATTCGCGTGTTTTGTTTCGGCGGCGGCTTGAAATTAGTGAAAACTCTTCACATTTGTGGCATCGAGGCATCGAGAAGACTAAACCGACTGTGTATGAAGAAAACTTCAAAATGTATGCATGCATAAGTTGGCGCCTTATAGTCATCGATTTTCGACCATTGTTGGTGCTGCTTTGCGGCTGTTTGCTTGGCTGCTTTGGGGGGTTGAGTAATAGGCGAAATATTTGCGCATGCCTCATTACGGTTGCTTTTTGGGTTGCGGTAATCGATGGCGGTGTGCGCCAAAAATGCGAGGGAGTGGCGAAACAAAAGACTTGGGCAACGAACTTCATCCCCCATCGACTGGCCAGCCAACTCGCAATCGTTCTAGCAACGGCAGGTTCGTTGCCCAAGTCTTTTGTTTCGCTCTCACCGGGATGCGTGACATTTGCTAAAGTGATGACATCACATCGCGCCAATCAAATGTCAACTAAGTGCGTCATCGATTACAATCAATTGGCATCGGACAAAGGGCATCAAGTGTTGGCTGGCAACGAAGCCGGTGGCTAAACGGCAGCCAACTAGATTGACAGCTTCACTGACTAAACGACAGACAGGCCGACAGACAGACAGACAGACACACAGACATACAGACTGTTAGACAGACATTCCGTCTAGACAACATGTGTAATGACGCGTACATCGGGTAAAAACCTCAATAGGAGCAACAACAATGGCCCGGCATAATGAGCACAATTACTGGCCAAGCAAATCAAATGCAACGCGCTACCAGCGCTTTGAATCAGTCACATTAATTGCAGCAGTCGGCCAGCAAAAAAGTTCATAAATTACAGCAGCCGTGGCGGAAAAAAGTATTAATTAAAAAAAGGAGGAAAAAGCTGCAACGGTAACAACAGCTATTAAGAAAATTTCTTGTTGACTCATCCGAGTCCACAATTAACAACTCGCAGACTACCAAGAATCGCTGCGGCTCGGCATTTCTTGCACTCATTTGTCGCGTTTTGTCTCAGCCACTTGGCGATTTCTTTGTCAGAGCTCGGCAATTATACAATTGTTGTTATCGTTGCTCTTTTTTTTTGTTGTGTCTGCCGCAGCTGTTGCTGTTGCTGTTGTCGCCGTCATCATTGCAGGCCATAAATTTTATTTAATTCGCCGCGTTCCCCTCCCCGTTCCCAGGAGAAGCACACGCCCTGCTGGCTGGGGATCTCGTGACTTGCGCTTCGCAATTGTGAGAATCGAGAATTAAATAATTCTTTGCATATTTATTTATAAACATTATCGCCGTCTCTTTTTCGTTCTCAAGTGGCAATTTCCTCAAAGCTGATTAGGCCTTTTGAATTGAGTTCTGTTCGGTTTTGTTTAAAAACATACAAGTTAATACTCTACACAGTAAATGTGTATTTACGATATATACGAATATCGGTTAACTGCTGTTTTAAGAACTCATATTTGGCGAGTAAATATAATAATCGGTTAGTCACACTCAGATATTTTCCAACCGTATTTATGGGGGCATAAAAAAAGTTCTTGATATTAAGCATCGTTTAACTATTTGATAAATCATCAACTGCCCCATTATTTGCCTAACATCAGCACTAACCAACTTCCCCAGTTCCCCTGAACTGCAGCACTAATGTCTCATGCCATTGTAATTATCCATATAAAATGAAACAAACAGAAAAACTCAGTGCGCTTACAGCTGTATTTCCTCTTAATTGAGCAGGAGGAAAGCAAAAAAAAAACGCTTTTCCAATAAATTGCATCACAAGACTCTCAACAATCGCACTGACAGTGTGGACGCGTCAATTGTTAAAGTGTTGAAGTGTTTTTATTTAAATTGCTCAACTGAACTTGTAATTATGGCTCGCACTGATTATTGCTATTGCTGCTGCTGTTGTTGTTGCACTCCGAGTTGGATTTAGCATAAGCCAGAGCCAGAGATAAATTATCTTTAGAGCCATGCTGGTATTTTCACTCCGGCAGTGTGTGTGTGCGTTTTTCACTTTAAACCATAGCAATTAATTGTAGTTAAAAATGCTTTAACTAACGGTTTTATGGCCAAAGCAACAAAACGTCCAAACAGCCGGGCAACAAAGCAACAAAAGCGGCAGCTGACTTGTCAGTTAATTGTATTTGAAATCGCTGCCTCTGCTAATTGATAAATCTCTTTGGCCACAGCAGCAGCAACAGCAACAGCAACAGCGCCAGGAGCCAGGCGCTCGATGGGCGGCAGTTGCACATAAAATGCAATTACAAGCGCGTAAAACCGAGGCAAACGGTCTGACTTCGGTTCAACCTCAGCCACAGCTACAGCTTCCTCTACCACTTCCACATCAACTCACCTGCAGCAGGGCAAAACGCAAACCCAAACGCTTTTGACGGCTGACGGCTGCTCGCAATCGGAATCTCCGCAGAATCTCTTTAGTAAGGCACACACACGCGCACGCGCACAGTTAACAGAGTTAACACGGATACTGATACTACACACGGCTGTATTGGCCAGGCTCTCAGCTCAATCTATGAAACGCGGATGTGGTTGGCAGCAAAAAACTGGCAAGTGAAATATTTATGTAAATTTATTTCAGCTTCTTTTTTCGTTGTTATGCAGTGTGCCCGTGCTGGTGAAATGCATTTGAAGACATTAAGCGGCACACTTGGCAATTGTCGTTGGGGCAGCGATTTGATTGAAGTTGCAGTGGAAGCTGGTCCCCCAGTGGGGCAGGCGATGTCAGACGAGGTCCGGCGGTCCCACAGTCCGGCAATCCGACAATCCGACAGTCCGAGTGGCAGGCGAAACGTTGTTTAACAATTGTTGTATATATATGTACTTTTTTTTCTGTGGGGCTTGCGTTTACGTTTACGTGGTTTGGCAGGATTTGAGTTGTCAATTAGTTTGTTACGGCTGCTATCACTCGGCAATTCGGAGGCGCCCGAAGCGCCGTTATCTGCTGCAAACAAATGACACCACAAAATGGCAGCGAGTTCGTTGCCTAAGTCTTTTGTTTTTCTTATTTCTTTTCAGACCGACGCGATCGCGAACGCGACTGAAGATTGAACTGAACCTGCCGCGGCTAAGTCAGAGCCTCCGTATTTAATTTGTGTGTCGTTAAGACGGCTTTATTGCAACATGTTTTTCTATATACAATATAATTAATTTACTGATACAAATATTTTATTGCACGCTCTTTATGTGATCTTTTGGCCAGCGAGTAATTAAAAATGAATTTAATTTAATTTGCCTTTTTATTTATATTCGTATGTTTTTGTCGTCGATCGAAACGAGTTTGGTCTTTTGTTAATATTACTTTTTATATGTATGCTTGGCCTGGCCGGGCTTGGACAGTCTTGGCTTGGCATAGGGCAGCTACCAGCCCCACATGCACGTATGTGTTTTGATTTGATTTTATGGTCGCACTGAATGGCTTTTTACTGTTGCCCGACTTTTACGAGCACTATTTTTTAGGTAGCCGCACAGTAACAGATTAAGTTTGAGTGCCAGCTGCAGGCGGGATTTTCATTTTCCTTTTCATTGGCCCCCCCAAAAAATGAATTTCCATTTCGATATCGATATCGGGATCGGCATCGGCATCTGCATTGGCATCAGCTCGGTATCGGCATAGAAACGCCGCCCGCAGTTCATTGGCCAGACGCAAAAACACACAAAACGAAAAAAACCGGAGAGCGACGAAAATCGCACGCAAAACGCCCTGGAAACGCGCACACGCGACTGTGAAAACCGCGCACGCGATTCGCCAGCGACAAGGGAAATACAGCACACAGAAATCGCGAGCTTTTCGCCAGTTTGCTTTCCTGCGCAGTCGCAACCAGCTCAAACAGTCCCGCCAGAAAGTCGCACAGAAACTGCAAGAGGATAAAAATTGCAATCGGCTCGCAGGCCGAGTGCAGCCGCAGCAGCAGCAACAACGACGCAGTCGCAGCCGCAGCAACAGCAGCAGCACATTGCAGTTGCCGGTGCAGCAGCAGCAGCAGCAGCGGCAGGAGAGGCAGCAGTGCAAAAAAAAAAAACAAGAAGAATAAAAAACAGAAATCTCTCGGCAAAAACTGGCAACGAAATAGCAACAACCTCTCGAAGACCGACTGACCGAGTAATACAGTCCAGTACCCCAGCAACAACAACAGGTAGTACTGGCAGTACAACAACGGCGGGCTGAGCACTCGGCTCGGGCACGAAACCTGGAGCGAGCAACGGAACGGCTGAAAAAGCCGCTAAAACCTGTTGCGCGCTGCTCGCTGCCAGCGTCGTTCGTTGCTTCGTGTTCGTCGCTGGTGCGGCTCTCTTAGCCAAGCTTCGGGCCGCTCTTCTGGCTGGGCTTCCAGTGGAGAGCGCCTGCCGTAGCGGTTCATTTCCAGTTGGCTGCAATATCAGTTGCCGATCAGCTTTTGACCAATAAAAAAGGGGTTCCAAGCCAGGGGCCTGGAACGACGCTGGCTGCGACGCCGCCGTCGCCACTGGCAGCGACCTCTCTTCGGGCTAAGAGAGCCGCAGCGCTCTTTTTCCAGCCACTTGCTTAGGGCCAATTCGGACTGATAAGAAATTGAATAAAATTATATGAATTTCATTAAGCCGCAGCAAAAGCGAACATATTTCCTGGCGGGCAACGCCTGGACATTAAACCTATCTGAGCTCATTTATCGAGGCGAAAAGGAAGCGAAAACGGCCTGTGAGAATGTTTTTCCCCATTTTAAGCGGCGATTGAAATCATAATTGAAAGGTGCACAGGGAAAGACTGGGTAGTCTTCGGTGGGGGAAGTGGCAGGATGAGCTGACAGGCGACACTTGCCACACGTCCAAAGGTTGCGGCTCTGACAATTTAATTGTCACACGCCCGCCACTTTTGGCCAGCTTCCCAGTCGGCGGCACGAACTGGCCGCCTCGAACTCTATTAACGATGCCAATTGACGGACACTTGAATGGGGAGCCGCTGTCAGGAGGGGACGGGAGATGAGCGGGGGACCAGACCCGGGCAGGCCCGGCATTAACATAAACAAGTGTTGCAGAAGTCCCGCGCTGCGAAAGGGTAACAGAAACATCCCGAACATTGTCATAAATAACGCGACAATGACAACTTGTTTGCGCGGAATCGGAATTGGAGCTGAAGTGGCCATCGGGATTGGTGGGGGTAATGGCAGCGGCGGAGCCAGGGCTATAGCTATCCGACTCGGAATCGGAATCGCGGCCTAATGCAGCAATTGACGTGCGGCGTTTGCACCTAGCGAGTATTTGATGCCTCCGCCGGTCGGTCCCCAAAGAGGCGGAGGCCACCACATAAAAGTGGCGCGGCAATTGCCAACTTTGGTCACTGCCGGCGACAAGTGTAAAACGACTGTCTCCAGGAGCTGGAGCCGGGATACCTTGGGCACTCGGAGCACCAAGAGCTCCGCTCCTCCTGCTGGCACAGATCGCGACAGTGGGCCTGTGTGTTTATGGCAGCTGCCGTTTGATACTCATTCAAGTGCCGCCTAACATGATTTCGGTGTCATCTGCTTTTCAGCTTTAATATCGCCTGTTTAATGTGACATTTGCTGTTGCCGTGGCTGTTGCTATTGCTGCTGCATTATTTATGAGGACCGGGATCGGATTCGGATTCGGACTCGTACTCGAACTCGGACTCGGATTCGATCCCCACATTCACCTCTCCCATTCGGTGGCACCGCATCGCCTCCCCGCCCGAATGGCATCTTAAACGTTTCCCATTTTTAATTTAGTGATGATTGATGTCTTGTCCACGTTGCCTTGACAACGACACACTTGACTCTCCGCTGGATCCCCTCGGATTGCTGCTGGGACTCGGATTTGGATTCGCATTTGGCTCGCCTGTGGGGATACGCAGCTGTGTCTTTGGCACAAAAGTCAATTAAGCGGCGATTTAAATGCTGCCAGGGTCAGGTCTTGGGAAAGAAGTGCCCATCCATGGGAAGCTGGCACTAGGATTATTGGGCCTTGTCTTGCTCTTGGATGTGGTCTGGGGTCCGGTCTCAAGTGGCCGCGGCTACGTGCGGCTGCCTGGCCCCGAAATGGAGCCCAGTGAGCGCCATTTGACCTGATTTTATTTGCACTATTTTACTTTTATTACTCACTATTCAGTGTGCACCGTGAGGAATTTGACGACTTAATTCTAGGTTGTAGAACTTTATAGAATGAACTTGAATAAAAAATAGAATAGCCATGATATCTCTTAAATGTTGGTATACGAATATTGTTAGAATGCCTTTAAGTTTATTTTGGGAAAAGTAAACGAAAGATAAAATATCATGGATCAGTTCTTGGATCACGAAAATTGTTCGAAAAAAGAGGGTATTTTTTTAAGTGTCGATACCAGGCAGGAATGAATTGAAGTCTATTTTCCGACTTTGCCCGGTGCCCGGCAATGATGCGGAACAGAATACAAAATGAAATTGCATCCACAAATTGCCAGGGCGACGGCTGTCGACAATTTCATTTCTTTTCCACTGCCTGGGCTCGGATGCTGGAGCTGCTTCCATTTGGAAGCCGTAGACCAGTTCAAAAGGTTTGCCAAATTATAAATTAAAAGTAAATCGAATCGAATGCTTAGCCATTTGTCTCTGAACTTGAAAGTGCTGGCGATGTGAAAGCCGGCTCAGGGGTCAGGCCGCAGTCGGAGTCGCAGTCGCTGCCACATCCATACCCACATCTACGTCCAGAGCACTGCAGGTGCATGCCAAATCCGTTTGTCAGCGTCGGCATCTCGGTCGTGTGTTTTCCCAGCTTGTTCTCATTTGCATGCAAACGGATCTGCAGCCGGAGCAGACTCCGATCTGGACCGGACTGTTCCGACCTGCCACAAGCCATGACGAACTACTTGACACCTGGACACCGGCCGGGCCATAAAGCATTTATCGCTTCGCGGGGGCGTTCCATTTGATCGCGGGTCTCGGTCTAGACCATGGCCAAATCCCGTTCCGGCTGCCCCCCACTCCAATCGTCATTTCCATGGCCATTCCCATTTCAATTGATATTGATGGGCCAGCCAGGAGGCCAGCGGGCTGGATCCCGGCTAATTGCAATTGTCCCGAGGTCCAAAGACGACATCTCTCTTTTGGCTGATTTACGGCCGGGCATCGCCGCTTGATGAGCCTGCTGTCAGCTTTTAGTGCGTGCATCACTCATTGTTACAGTTAGAGAGCAGGCAACTCTAATTTAATTTAAATGCAGCCGAGCAGCCCGCAAAAGCCACACCCGCCACTGTCGCTCGTATGTCTGCCTGCAGCAGATTCAGTTACCACCAACTCGAGATAGTGCTGCCACGTTTTCCTTTCTCCAGAGGAGTCTGGAAATTTTTAAAAAGAGTTTTCCGATTTTTTGATTTTTTTCTAAGTTAAATTTCTAAATTAAATACTATATAATAATTAAATTTAAATTATGAAATTTTCTCTATGATTTATTGTTCTCCAAAGAAGGCATGTTCCTAGTGAATATTTTAAAGCTTCTTCATTGTAAAACAACTATTAAAATC
>VNJU01007170.1:0-61311 GCA_008042675.1 Drosophila seguyi | reverse complement strand
CCCTCTATCTCAGTCGCCGATTGACTCACAGACACGGACACATCGTGCACATTGTTTGCGCCACACAAATTGTTCACTTTTGTCAGAAGATTTTGCACAGATCGGAAGTTGAGTTGCAAAGTCTTCACAAAATTGATGGAAATTATTAATCTTAAACCGATATATATATATATAAATATATATATGTGACAGCAAAGCGTGAAGATCTGTTCTTAAACACCAAATAAAGGCATAAGAAGTCAAAGTCAGGAGAGGAGATGAGGAGAGAACACATTTATTAGTCTTAAGCCTATCCCACACAATCACTTGGTTTTTTGTCTATTCTGTAACGTGACCCATAAACACATGTTATGTATCGTAAAAAGCAAGATCCAACTATGAAACTATATATGTAAAATGTAACTATACGAATAAACAGTGAAATAAAGTTGAAAGTGAGTGTTTTATTGGGGAAATTAAGTATTTAAAGGACATATCTCAATGTCAGCGTGTATCCCATCTCTGCTTTCCCTAAGGACCCTCCTCTGGCGCCACTAAATTATTCAAATATTCAACCAACACCCGAAAATCTTTTATGGACAACGCCGCCAATCGTCATTAAAAACTATGATTTATGCGACTTTATGGCCATCATAAATTAATTTATTGAGCCAGCCTCTCGATCGCTCGGCTCCGTCCCTGCCCTGCCCTACGCTGAAAATATTTGTGGACAGGTGGTATCTCATATGTAATACGGCAGAAAACCCAAACAGATCCGTTACATAAAATGTCATAAAAAAAATTAGTGAAAATTATCTATTTTCTAAATTCACAATCAGCGGGTGAGAGGGACAGAGGCCGGCCAGCCATAAAGTTATAAATACATAAACGATTGTTAATTTGGCAAAAATAATACAAAAAAATCAAAACAGAAAAACAGAAAAACCATTTCGCAATCCCGAATCACAAAACTGTAAAACGGTTTTAATGCCCAAATCAGATTATGATGTGCCGACAGCTACGTCTGACTAATCGATGACAAATCCCTATGCAAAATGAGGGCTCAGTTCGGAATTCACAAAAAAGTGTCTCTTCAGAGTAGTAATTATATTGTTAGAAAGAGTTTTCAGAGTTGATTTGTATTTTGCTTGAATTTAAAGTCTATTAATAGCAAAAAGATAAAGAAAAGGTTACTTAAGATTCCATTTAAATTAAGATCTATCGATTTATGTAACTACAGAGAAGACCACCAAATAAATAAAATGAGGGCTCAGTTCGGAATTCACAAAAAAATGTGTCTCTTCAGAGCAGTAATTATATTGGTAGAAAGAGTTTTCGGAGTAGATTTGTATTTTGTTTGTATTTAAAATCGATTAATAGCAAAAATTAAAGGGAAGGTTACTTAAGATTCCATTTTATTTAAGATCTATCGATTTATGTAACTACAGAGAAGAGCAACGAATATTTAGTTCAGGGCTCGATAACTCAATCGGAAGAGGTCTGGAAGCTGCCAGTTATTTTTATAAATTAAAAATATATACTAAGTCATAACAAATTTAAAAGCAACTAAATACCCAATTTACCGATTAACTAAAATAGTTTTCTGTTAAATATAAATCCAAGTTGCCACACACTTCCCCTGCCTTCAAACACTTTTGCCTCCATTAAAATTCTTCCATGGGAAAATAAGACGATTGGCTGTCCTATTAAAGCCGATCTTATATAGTTTGCCCTGGGATAGGCCCATATCTCCATGTGCAGCAGCCGCTCGGCTCCTCCACTTTCTCCGCTGGCATTTGGCTAGTTTTTCGTTGGGGCAATCGGCTGCGATTAAAACAAAAAGAAGGAAATATATATAAAAAAAAGCATAACAAAATAAACGTGTGGCCGGCAAATGCATAATAAATACATAAAATTAAATTAATGCTTCGCTTGCACATCACCTGCCCCGGCCAGCGGCCTTCCCTTGCCACAGTGTATCCAGTAGATTCCCCTGCTTTCCGGCAAAATCAAAGCGTTTCTGGCTTCCCCCGGCCAATTTACATATGCATTTCACTCGGACGGGGTTGGAGGTGGAGCTGGAGGATGAGGCTGGGCCGAGATGCGCGACCAGCGCAATTTCCAGTCCCTCTCGCCTCTCTCTGATTAATTTATGGCGCTGATAATAATCCGGCAACGCATCGTCGCCGCGCTGTAGTAGCGTGTGATTATGAAATTTGGCTTGCCAAAAGAAATCAATAATACATATGAGAGGGCATAGGAGAAATGGGGACGCTGCGGTAGAAACAAGATGCCGATATCCGAGATGAGTGGAAATTAACATGTGTTTGTCAGACGCCGTTTGCCGGCTCCAGCTCCCAGCTCCCAGCTCCATCTGCATATATATATAGTATGCTGATGTGTGATGTAATAGGCGTTTGATTATTTTGATTTTGGATTTTGGTTTTCGGGGACTTGGAGCTTCGGTTTTTTTTGGAATTTTTCTTGGGGCTACGGAAATGTAGCTTCGCTGGGCAAATTAACCGAATCAATGCGAGTAATTTGATTTAGAAATGCCAATCAGAAGGCATTCCCGCTTACATCACTTGAGAGTTTGAGCTCCTAGACACACACATTTTTATATAAAATTGAAAGCGATATTCCAACGAAAGTGAAACCTGCTGCTGCCTGGTGATGTGTTAATTTTGATTTATTCGAATCATTTGGAAAACATTTTGAGTAATGCGATGTTTGACATGCGTTTAGAAGCAACGCCCAATCAGTCTTCGCCTTCGAGTGGGTCTGGGAATGGGAATGGGAATGGTTACTCCTCATTCAGCTTATTTGCATGCTAAGCTCACTGTTTAGGCGGAAAACAAATGATTGAAGCCACCTAATGATGATTACCCCGCTCCACTGGGCCACCACTGGAGTAACTGCTCACTGGTCGCAGTGGTCACCAGTTGCGTGCTCCCGCGACTCGAAAATTTGTGTATGAATGCGAATGAATGCTGCCCCTCGTGCGGCTCGTAATCAAATTAAACAAGCGATGAATGAACGAATGGATTAGCTCTGATTGAAGCCTTCCTCTTGGCTCTTAATGCCAACGGATTTGCATATAATTATCGGCGAATGGAGGGAAAAGCTCCTGCACACAGCAAAATGGTTTTGACTTGGCTTCAAGAGATTATCTGGGGTGTCTAGGAAAGTTACGAATTCAGTGAACACATTAACTCTAGGAAATTGAGACAAATTCTGAGGGAGTCTGGAATCATTTGAGGGGTTTTATAACACTCCAGGAATATCTTTAATAATCCAAAGAAGGATCTGTTCAGTTGTTTCAGAAGGAAGTATTACGTCAGTTGTATTTTTATAAAATCCTACATTAATCTTCAAAATAGTTTCCTTCTTTGCAGAAAAATATATTACAAGACCATTATTAATACTCCATACATGTTGGTACATAATTTAATTGCTTTCTAAGCTTAAAACTTTTTATAAAAATATATTAATACCTTTTATTCCTATTTCAGTTCATAGCACGTGATCGAAACTGAAAAGTTTCCTCTGTCTTGGCGAAGTATAACGCGTTCTTGACCACTTCGGGTTGGCAAATTCGGTTTTAATAATAGTTTTAGCCGGCAAATTTTTTCTTGACAGCCGCGATAACCCGCAATTAAAGGCAGGCCAGTAAAAAATGATGATGCGAACTCAATGATTTACCAAGACACGTGCAGGAAGTGGAAGATCTTCGGCTGAAGCGTCGTCTGAACCCGCATAGGCCGCAGGTTAAATAGGAGTTTATATAGTAATCCCCTCATAGTGGAGCAAGATGAATGGCTCGGCGATTCGCCAGACAATTGGATTACTTAATTTGTGAAAGAAAAACACTTGCCAGCAGCAGCGGCACAAAGGAACACACACTTGGGAGCGGGCCGCAGACAAATTGTTTGGCTCATTTATTATTCGGAATAATTGAAATCGAAGTGGAGGAATTCGCCAGGTGATTACCGTGATTGCCTCCCGCTCCGAGCTTCTCAAGAATCCATTCAAAGCAACAGGCAGAGGCAGAGCCAGAGGCAGAGGCAGTTCATCATCCGATCAGCGGCGAGTCAATCATCGACAATTGAATTCTAAAAGCCATTGCATAATGATGATCCGTGACGGACTCGTAGGTGGTAGTTTGCATAAAGTCGAATGGGATTGTGCGTTGTTGGTAGGTGAATATATATAAATAAATATGATTAGTCAAATTGATCGATGTGTCCGGCGGTTGCCTCTATTCGCTTTTATTTGACTATTTATTTGCTTTTTGTCTCTGTTTCAGCGGATTTGTCAAAAGTAACTAATTTGCCAATGAAAGAAAACATATAAAGTGTCATGTTCAGAGATAACACACAGTCAAAAGGCTTAGAAAATGTCGAAAAATTGAAGGAGTGTTAGGGGTCCGGGGTCTGTAGAGCACCGAGGTGGGAAGTACTCTGGGTTTGGAAGGCTTTCGTTTAGGATATTTTAAATTATTTGTATACCTTAGCAGGAGGTTTTTCTTGTTCGATTTTTAATTTTTCATAAGGTTCTAGTTTAAAGTAATTCTTTCATTTTTAATAAGAGAGTTTGTATTTTTGTGGAATATTTGTTACTATTGATCACCATCAAAGGAAACCCTTTAGATTCCCTAAAAATAATATTATGTGTTGTATTATCGTTGTCAAGGATATATATTTTATTGTTTCTTTTGCAAACTTTACAAACTATCTGCAAAATGCACTCAAGAACCGTTCGAACAACCCCTTTGCAGGGTATACATCTTAACCTAGGCAACCACACGAATATCTAATGGCCAGAAAGTGGACAAAGCGGTAATGACGGGTGATATGGCCAAAACTGAAGCGTGCATAATTAAAACATTGTCTCTAACCCCTCCACTTTTGACCAGGCACCATTCCCAATCCCCTTTCCCTCTTTATTAGCTGTCTGCCCTGTCTTGTTGAACTGTTATTGATGCCTGCGACTCTTATGCAACGGTGGAAGGTGGCCTAGTAATGCCGGATATAGTCCTGTATCACCTCCTCCGGCGTCCATTCACCAAAGAGAGCATTGCCCATGTCCAGGAAGGCCTTAAACAAAGCCGTATAGTTGGTATGGGGTCTGTCCAGGTCCACCTCGGGATCGTTTAGGGCCGCAGCACTGGAGGGCAGCACTGGCAGGATCATGGCAGCGATCAGAGCTGCAAAAACAAAGGTAACTGCTGTCGTCGCGGTAAGCATTTCCACTGGCGTTCAACTGATGTTCAGTTGCATCACCGGTTGCACTTTTATACAGGAATGAGGCACTTGCTGGCACTGAAAGTTGCCTGACCCAATTACCAATGTTGCCACAGTTGTGGCTGGAAAGTACATAAAGGCGCACACAGAAAATAATTGGGATGATCCTTGGGAATATTTTCTTATTTATTTTTTAGTTGGAAATCAAGAAGAAGATGTGCATTTTTTACAAAAAATATAAGGAAGCATTAAGTGTATCTTTAATTTATTAATCACTGTGCATTAATCCCGTGAACTCAGAGACCAAGAGAGATACAGCTACCAAATTTGGTGTAAATATTCTCAAAGCTTCTATGCAGATTACATTTGTTCAAAACCTCTTAGTTGTTTTAAATTAACAAGAAACTTTTATAGAGGCCAGAATTCACATAAAACTATAGACGCATCTACATAATATCAGGTGCAAAAAAATGTTTTATATATTTTTTCTTGTGTGCAGTCATGGCAAATATTTGGCCACTTGTTCGACACGTTTATCGGATCGAATAAAAAAAAATTAAAACATGGAAAATAAAAAACATTTAAGCGGATCAGGGGCAGATACACACACTGCGGTGGCAAACAATATTTTAGCTTGTTGGATGGCGCTCAAAAATTCCAATTTGTAGAACGCGCGCACACACCAAGGCGCTTGATATGATGCGTGGATCCGCGCAGATTCACTCCACTCACATGACACCGCCAACGCCGTGGCCATCCATCAATCATCTGGGCAAAAGAGGCAGCGGAGAGCCAAAAACGCGCCTCAAGTGCAGCTGCTTAGCAGCGCTTAATGTTAATTGATCGAGCTTTTGTTTAATTAAAATTTTAGATTTGGGTCACACGATACTCAAACGCGGTCTTAGGTTCATATGCGGAAGTCAGGCCCCTTCCTTCTTAGCCCCAACAAGTATATGGCGTCCCCTATATACCCATTAACCTCAGCATCTTCGCCACATAAACTCGGAATTATTCGATATAAATTATGGAAGGAATCCCAACCCGATTTGCCGCATTTTTTTGTTTGTTGGGCCCGTGTGAAAACCGAAACCAAATGAAAACGAGAGCGATTTTAGTTTTTGAACAGTGAAAGCCCCGAAAAGAAGAACTTTGGGGGATAGGGAGAAGACTGGTTTTTATAATAGGGAATGGTCTTAATGTTAGCACGATTAGCAAGGCCAATTTTATGGTAGATTATATGGTATTATGTAAGCTTTTTTATGCAGAAAAAATAGAAACCCATTTGCAAAGTGTGCCAACTAGAGATCAAGGTCTTTGTAAGTATCAATAATTAATTAATCACAGATCTATGAAATTGGTTAACTAAGAAATATGAGAATTATAATTAATTATACCAAGATGATAATATTTGGGAGTTTAATATTGTTAAGTGCCTAATAACTTTTTTTTTATTATTAGTTGTAATTTACACAAAATTACTAAGGAAGAGTTTAAGGTTCTCCGAAGCCTAAATGCCATCTTACTGTCTTTAAGCTTTCCCTTTGAAAAATCTAAATATTTAAATGATAATCTTTCCATACCTCTTATAGTAAAATAAATAAATCTCTACGATATTTTCCCTTGATTCCCAATCCACTTATATTGAGTTTCCACTGTTGTCCAATTTTCCATGATCATACACGCCCTTAAGGAAGATAGTTGACAGTAGTCGGGCCACGCTGGGCCCTTTCTTTTGAGGTTTCTTTTGGTTTTTGTGGACTCCAACTGTTACTGTTATGTGTCTTC
Organism: Drosophila seguyi; assembly: GCA_008042675.1. Lineage (NCBI taxonomy): Eukaryota > Metazoa > Arthropoda > Insecta > Diptera > Drosophilidae > Drosophila > Drosophila seguyi. Next base: position 54,304 of record VNJU01007170.1, on the reverse strand, counting down.
AGCAGCAGCAGCAGCAGGTTGTCACCGGTTTCCCAGCATCATCATCATCATCACCATCGTCTTCATCATACGCAATCGAAGGGGCTTTTGTTGCTTCTTCAACGCATATTTCGGGGCTTTTGGCTTCAGAGTCGGAATGTCTGGCTCTGCTGCTGCGACTGCTGCTGCTGCTGCTGCTGCTTGGGATGCTGCTTTCTGCTGGCCGAAATCAGTTTTGGCCAAAATATTTCGATTACCTTTGGATGGCCGAAGTTCAGTTCAAGTTCGCGCCTCGAACGGTTCAGTTTGCCTTGGTTTAGCCGCTCCGCAGCCGGCTCCCTATTCGAGTGATCCTTGGCTAGGCAGGATAATGCTCTAGTGTGCTCTGTGTTACCTAACTTATTTCTGTGTGTCCCCTAAAAAACCCGAAAAAGTTAACGAAAAAGGTGAAGCAACAGAGAAACAAATTAATTTTCGGTCCAGTTTAATCATTAAATCGGAGATATATAAGGTAATAATGTGACTGCAAGACGAACACACGAGGATAATAATCCAACAAAATAAGAACAATATAAATACGTGCTCATTAAAAAGCTGAGTATGACAAATGTCACACTCCCACACACAGTTCCCAAAAATATATATTTCGTTCTGGAGATTAATCAGAATGTGGAAGCCAACAAACATTCAAATGAAAATGAAAAGAAATGACGATAATATGGGAACGGTTTTAATAATAAATATCTGTGATTTAATGGGAATTCAAGGATGTTTTTACTATAAAATTCGAAGGGAAACTATATGAAATGAAGGGTATTATATGGGAACTTTTTCAATAAGAAATATCTGTGATTAAGTGAGATTTTAAGGATGATTTTTTAATGAGATTTTAGATTGTATATTTAAACTAAATCTTGAAACTGAATTTATATACGATTTTTTATTGAATGTTTAATGTTGTCTTTGTGAGAAAACATCGCAGAAATGTTAATATTAAATTGTATTTTTCATATTAATCATAACAAAAACGGAACATAATCTAATTCTTGAAGCAAATTATAAATTATCCTTCGCTTTTATTCCTCTTTAAAAATTTTATGAATTTTCACAACAACTACTACTACTACTTGATATTTTATTTTTATACCATGTTATATTATTAATTCAAAAGCATTAAAAATCCCCTAATTCCCTGTTAAGCATATTTTCCCTACCTCAACTTATCACGGATGCAATAATAATGTTGGCAAAATCCGTAAGTGATATGTTTACATAGCAAACTTCTGAGGCACTCGAGTCGCAATTGCTATACGGATATAGAAACGCCAAATCATGGAAGATCTCCCCGAGAAGTCCGAGTAGACAGGCAGAAGTGGCTCAACTCTCGGCTTGTTGGGTTACGCACTCGATTTACGTCATCTGACCATAAAAACCGAACAGAAATTCCAAAAGATGCGGGCTCTACTCGAGAGCTGTCGGCAAATCTGTTTGGCCGGAGATCGTGAGAAGCTGCCTCGGAGATCCGAGATGATCCTTCTATAAATACACATCCATGCAGGCCCCTAGACCGACCTATCCCCGTGTGCCAATCATCAATCCCGCTGGATGACACTCGAGACTCACCGGGGTTTGGTCGGCGCCAGAGCCAGAGATTTGCTATAATTAAATATCTCCGAACGGAGCCAACCCGTTCTTGTGATATCTTTAGAAGATTTATGGTTCACTCCGTCTCGGAAACGTGCTGCCAATTAATTTGCACCGAGCTCTCGGGCGGCGATCATAAAAAGTAATGGTCGAGGGAGGCATTGGCATTACAGCAACTATAATAATTTCGGGTAAACCGCCTCATTGAAAATGCCTTTTGATGGGTCTATGACTATCCATTCTCTTTTATTGCTTTATTTTCAATGCAAAGCCCCCTGTTATCTGAGTTTTCCTTCCCCATTCTTCTGGCTGGCTTCTTCTTAATCATCATTTGTCTGCCTGGCATTTTGTTCAATGTTTTGATGGATCATTGAGAAACAATGAGAAGTAAAACACATTTCCAAGCCAGGCATGTGCTTCCTCGTTGTCTGGTTGTTTTGATTTGGATTTTCGGTTGTGCTGCTGCTGCTGCTGCTGCTGACGCTTTGCTCTTGATATTGACCCTGAAAGTGTCGAATTGTAAATGGTGGCTGTAATGCGGAGACTGGAGGCATCATCCGCGATGAGTACTGCTTGTGAGGAGGTCATTTTCCCTCACCATTTTCCACACGACATTTGCATATTGTGGCGTCTTGTGTGAAGTGCTGGCCAACGGCCAACTGCCAACGGCTTCTGGCCGAAGAAGAGATCATTAAAATTCAATTAGATGTCGCTTAGATAGTCATTATAGAACGCCGATCGCGGAGGGGCGGCTTACAGTTTGTTGACTTGCGGGAAGGTTGTTGACTGTTGAGGCTGCCCGGGAATGCAATTATTTCGAGATGTAATTATTATTGTTACATCACCTACATCGGTCTTATATAAACGATGATAACTCTATTATGACAATGGGCATATTTTTAGCAGCTGCTATTCGTTTTCCATTATATTTTGAGATGCGCTCTAATGGGGCTTTGACACTAAAATTTTTAATTGCTCTATTTTCCTCTTAATACGTGTGACACTACATTGTTTGGTTTCATTTATTCTCTGTATTATTTTGTCGACAATTGTGACCGTGATGCCTTCTAGTAAACACTTCAAAGAAAGCCATCTCCAATGCAGTGTCATAACACCATAGCCACATTAAAACTCCGGCTAACAATTGCCACTGAATTGTTTTCATTGAACAGCCGAGTGTCTGAGTGCCTCAGTTAGGCATAGTCGAGTGCCTCTTTCGCTTTTCGCTTACTTCCTTACACAACAAATCGGCAATGCGAGCAATTAAAGGCAATAATAATTCAGGGTGAAGATGGACCGTGTCGAGGGTTCGTTGCCTAAGTCTTTCGTTTTAATTTGCATGAAAAATATGAAAATCAGTCTGCGGCCGCCGCTGAATCGGCCGCTGTCAGCACATATCATTTGGGGAAACATAATAGCGGCAAATGACCTCAGCAAGCATCTTTCGGGCTGATCGGGGATCCGAGATCCGTCAAGAATTGATTGCTCAAGTGTTTAACTGGAAGCGCTATCCAATCCGAACACTTGATTTTCAGCTTGTGTGTTTTCTGTGGCTGGATTCGATTCGGAATTAGCCACATTCTAATAAGGCCCAAAGATTAATAATCGCTGCCCGCTGCTGCTGCTCATCAATTTAAAGACAAAGCCCAGTGATTAATGGTTGTCGGGGGGCAATCGAAATGGCATTATAAGGCACTTGGCATCGGGATCGATATTGATCGTAGATCTAGATCAAATATTTCAGGGTCATGCCGAAGAGCTGCCTCCTTTTATTGCCACCAATGGAGAAGTGCAAGAGATAAGCCCAATCGAATTTTAACTGCCATTTGATGTACACGCTCGGCCGTAAAAGGCCCGATCTGTCGACAACACTACACACTCTCGACCCCACGCGAAAATATATCCGGACCGGACAGTGCCGCAAAAAAGTCACCGTTCGCTGTAAAAGGCATTTGTTTGGGTCACATAAATCAGTGGGCCAGCGAAGCTCCCCTCGTTTCGGTTACGTGAGAGCGCTGTGGACACGCCTCGATAGAGAGATGTGTTTTATGCTAATTCCTGTCCCCTTACGTGTGTTTCCGCCGCATTTGTATGCAAATGGGCCAAAGCTCACATTTTAATCAATGAGTTTCGGCTCCGAATTGCGGTTTATCAATCAGGCTAATGAATAAAGTATTGCCAAGCGCCGTTCGCAAGATGTCACAATTAATGCAGATGTCTCTCTCCCTCTGTCCCTGCAGCATGTGGCCACCCAGTTCCAGCCTGTGGCTGGTCCTTGTGCTCCTGGCGGGCTTGGCCCGGGCTCAAAGCAGCAGCCGCGAGCACTTTGAGGATGCAGACAAGTCCAGCGAGTACACGGATCAGCAGTTTGACCTACGGCACACGATACCCGGCGAGCCAGGACTGGACTATCCCATCCTGAGTGCTCCCCCCAAGACGAGCTTTGTGTGCAAAGGAAGGCATGAAGGTAAGGCGTCTTAAGGTTATAGATTTCCCCAACTGAACCCTGGACATATATTTCTTCAGGATACTATGCCGATGTGGAGAGTCGTTGCCAGGCCTTCCGCATCTGCGCCCATACCGCTCGCTCACCGCAGGGCTTTGGCTTTCTCTGCCCCAATGGCACACTCTTCAGCCAAAAGAACTTTGTCTGCGATTGGTATCGCAATGTGAACTGCGATGAGTCCGAGAGATACTACGAAATGAACGAGGAGAAGGTCGTGGGCAGCACCCACGAGATGATGGAGCGCGTGCGCCACATGATGGAGTATCCCATGAAGACCATTTCGAAGGCCCTGCAGCAGAGTCAGTCCCAGTCGCAGTCGCCGAATCCCCATAATCCCCATCGCAGTCTCAGCAAGGATCTGAGTGGAGCCAGTGGAGTACTGAGTGAGCCAGCAGCGGTGATTAAGACCCAGGAGAGCAGCGCCTCGGTGGGTCGTGGAGAAGCCCTCAAGAGCGAGCCTCTAAGTGCTGTCAAAGCGGAAAATAATGCTGACGACGACGAGGGCGTCTATGTCAACAGCTTGGGTGAGCTCTCCTCGGACCCCGGCATCCAGTTCGATCACACCAATGCCCACATCATAGCGGAGTACCCCAGGGAGTATCACTACCAAAAGCAGAAGAACTTTGCTGAACGTGTGAATGCCGGACTGGATGTCCTCACCGATCCGGAGGCCACATCCTCCGGCGAGGTCATGGCTCCGGACTACATCAAGCACCAAGTTCTGAGGAACACCAAGGACGAGGCCGTTCAACTAGATCTAGTGTCGAATATCAATAATCTGCTGGACGAGGTGTCCACCGATGTGGATCCCGCCGTTTCCGGCTACCAATCGATGGCTCCGCCCAAGGTGAAGCAGCCCTTCCGCTTCCTCAGTCGCGGCTTTGCAAAGCACCGAGAGAATGGCAAAGGCAGCAGCTCCGCCACGGGCTATGGCTATGTTAAACCCAAGCAGACGCCCAGCACTGTCAGATTTACGGTGAGTTTTGGGGATTTTCGAGCAAAATAATATCCTTTCTTCCATTCTTCCACCTATTTCCTAACTCTTTGTATCTGTATCTATCTATCTTTCTATCTGTATCGCTACTCTATCAACTATCGCTTACACATGCCACAACATTGTACACTCAAAAACACACTCACACAGCCCAATGAGATTCCCACTGAGGACCACAAGTCCATTGAGCAAAAACACAAGTTTCCCAAACCAAGCAGCACTCCCGCTTCCACCACGGAAGCCGCTACCGAGGCCATTGAGGCTCTGCTCATTGCACCCACCTTGCCACCAGCTGAGGATGCGGAGGAAAGCAGCTCTGCGGCGCCAGAGTTTGAGTCCAGCACTGTCGCGGAACCACTTACCTTGCTGGCTCCTCCGCCAGAACTGGACATCACTGCTGAAGTACCGCCCATCGAGTCCATTGGCCAGGCAGCTGCTCTGACCGCCAGTCTGCCCATCAGTGAGGACCTGGCCGTGGTGCAGGAGGAGGAACAGAGTCCAGAAACGGCTGAGAAGAACGATGTCCATCAGGAGGCAGCCAAGTTGCTGCTGGCTGGAGTCCAGCTGACTTCCCACGACGAGGAGAATGTCTTGCAAACCAATGAGTTGCTGGAAAGGAGCACCAGCAGCAGCCCAATCACCACGACAAGTACTAGCACCACCCAGGCCATGATAACCTCGACGGAGACAGTCACAGAGATCAGCAGCACCCAGGAGAGGATTCGTGGCTACCGAAAGAATCGTCCCTCCGCCATGTTGCGCCGTGCCAATGTCCGTCCCCTGCCACTGGTGCGCACCACCACGACGTCTACTACTCAGAGGAGCACAACGCCCACCAAGAGCTATCTGGAGCGCCTGGCAGCCAGCAGACTGCGTCTCTCCAAACTCTCTCAGGCCACCAGGAGCACCACGAAGGCCACAACTGCAGCACCGAGCACCTCAACCACTCAGACGCCATCGATACCAACGACTACGGTGTCCTCCTTCTCGCAAGTGCGTAGCGGAGCAGAGCCCGGTCCGAACAAGAAGCTGACAGTGCGCGACATCGATCGGGAGACCAAGATAGCGCCGCCCAGCAAGGCCAGCTGGGAGAGTGTTCACAGCAACCTGCAGCGCTTCCAGGTGCAACGCGGCAATCGTGTCTACACGCCGGCAACGCGGGCAACGGCCTCCACCAGCAATAGCAGCACTAGGAGCACTGGCTACACCAGCTTCATCAGCAGCAGTACCACTCCCAGAAGCTATGTGGCGGCCACTTCCCAGAGATCCACGGTTCCCGTGAATCGTGGCAAGAATCGCTACTCTAACTTCAAGACCCAGGCGCCGGTGCAGAGAACCCGTGGAACCACGACCCCAAGGAGCACCACCCAACGGACAACCGCCTCTTCTTCGACCTCCTCACTCTCCTCGCTGAACCAGCACATATCAGCCCTGGCCTCCAACTACAACAGTGGCTACAGCTACAACCAGGCGTCCCAGATTGGCCGGTCACCGGCACTCGTCTATGCCTCCACCGCCTCCCAATCACCACCACCTCCTCCATCCCAAACCCAGTCTCAGCTCACATCCAGCCTTACACCCGCCTCCGCTTTCCTTTCCTTTGATAAGTTAACCCGTGCCATTGTTGACGAGTCCGTTTTGCAGAATTTCAAGAGTGCCCAGTCGCTGGGTTCCAACCAACAGCATCAGCATCATCATCATAATCCCCAGCAGCAGCAGCAGCGCCAACAGCAGCAGCAGCCACACCACGTGGTCAAGCAGCAACATCACACGGTAAGCAGCAGCTACGCGAAGCCAGCAGCAGCGCCAGGTGAGAATTGCTTTCCTCCTACTTAAAACATTTTTTAACCAAACCTTGGATATTCTTTTCCCCCAGCTATTTCCACCCTGACTGCCCCGCCACGTCCCCAACAGGCAGCTCCTCAGTTGCCCCAACTGTCTGCAATTCCTGGCATTGTGATTGCCCGTGCCGAGGGTCAGCGCATTACACCCAACTCCGCCAGCAACATCATCTCGAACTTGGCCACCCAGGCTGCTCCAGCAAGCAGCCAAGCCAATTCCTATGTTTCCCTCAACGATTTCCTGAGCAACAAATTTGGCCAGCAACAGCAGCAGAAGCAGCAAGAGCAGCAGCAGCAGCAGCAGCAACATCAGCATCAGCAGCAGCATCAACAATATCAGCAGCAACGAGTACAGAAGCAACCTGTGCAGCAGCAACATGTCCAACAGCAGCAACGCCATCAACAGCAGCAACTTAGCTTCATCTCACAGCAATATCAGTCACCTCAGCAGCAGACAACCTACCAGCAATATCAGCAGCCACAGCAGCAGCAACATTCCTTCCACCAGCAGCAACAGCAACATTCCTTCCATCAGCATATCCAACAGCAACAACAGCCACAACGCCCCTCGATCCACAACAACCAGCAACCCTACCTCACGCCCAACATCTTCGTGCCCTACCAGCAGCAGCAGCAACAGTTGCCCCAATTCCCGCCGCTGGCTCCGCCAGTGTCCGTGTCCACTGGCAACATTGCCCTGGGACCAGTGGTGGCCGGCCGGCATGTGGATCACCTGAATGTGCAGCTGCCCGCCTTGGGCAATGGCCTGATACCCGGACTGCAGCTGGCCCAGAAGCGGAGCGATGTGTCGGCCAGTCAGCTGCAATATACCGACACCATGGGCAAGGCTGGCTTCTCCGGGCCGGGCAAGAGCAGGGAGCGTGCCTTCTACGCCGGACGCACATCCTACGATGTGCCCCAGAGCAGCGTCGGACGGCTGCCCAACGATGTCACGCAACAGCTGCGCCGGAGACTGCGTCGCTTCTGAGGAAGTTTCGAGACCTAGGACCTAGACACACCTTTAACTTGTAGTTAAATTAATAAACTATTTATGCCTAAGCTAAGACGACAACTGTAATTACCGCTGTACGATATAGAGAGAGATCACTGTTCCACTGCATCATGTGTGCGTGTATATTTTTGCATATTTATTAATAAATAAAACGAAAAATCTACAAAAAAAGAGCCAAAGAAATCTTTCTCGATATTTGCTGCTACCCCCCGGTTTTGTACTCCTCCCGTTGCACGGTGCAGCATTCCGTGCGGATGAGCTTGGCAGTCCTTTTGCTCTCCGTGTGGCTTGTGAGATTAAGTTTTTATTGTTTATACGCTTTAGAGTTTAAAATTATCAGCAAATACGTACAGGACCTTACCGGATACGAATACAATACAAGGTTCATTATGCTGGCTCTTTAACTTTTACATTAGCACTTCTAATATTATCATTATTATTATAATTATTATACGCATGTATATCATCATATATCTATATTGTTTTACAATATTCCATTTTGAATTGGGCTTCGAATGTTCGTTCTTTCTATATACGTAACGTCAGTGCAACTGCGCATCGTCTCCCGTATCTGCTTAAGGTGATTACTCAGTGTCTGTTATCGCGGTATGGCATGGAGTATTCGTTTTTACAGACAGAATTCAACTAAACCGAATTATCAATAGTCAATTGGCGATGCAGAGCGGGTGGGCATTAAATACAACTAAAACTAAAAGGTACTAATGCAAGGGCGAGATAGAATAATTTAACTTTCGACTTAAACATAAACAACTAAGGATGCGGCGTGAGGGAGCGAACCTAACTAAGTATAAAGCCTAAGAATGTACAGCGGATTTATACAGAAAAAACTTCTTGTATGGATTACGAAATGCCCACCAGTCGTCGGAGACTTATGTACAAAGCTTAAGTAGAGGGGTGTCCAGCGAGCTGCTTGGGTATCCGGGGGATCGTGCCTTCAACGCTCAACGCTTGGCGACCAGGCGGCATTTCTGGACGCGCACGCGTACTCAGGGAAGCGAGTGAACGTCGAATGCGGGCGGGGGTGCTGGTGCAGGAGCAGGAGCTGCGGTGGCCCCGGCCGTCACAGCCGGCGTTGGGGGCTCCACTTTTATGGCACCAGCATCCGGATTGTCGCCGTGCAGCTGGCAATAGACCTTGCGATCCTCCTCTTTCAGGCTCCAGTTGGCGGATCGCGCGCATGGCACATGGGCCGCCACCTTGCAGCTTCGCTGGAAGCAACACACGCTGGCTCCCGTTTGCTGGCAGAGCACGCACTGGTACCGCGTGCTGTCCCACACGGCAGCGTCCAGACCATTGACATGGGCGCCGATCAGCTGGATGTCGTTGCTCCACACGGCGCAGTCCTCGTGCAGCCACACCTCGTAGCCGTGCTCCGAGGTCTTGCCCATGCCGCGGAACGTCTCCACGAACTTGGACTCGTAACTGCAGTCCAGCGGGTCCACAGAGGAGCACATTGACCGCGAGTCGTTGGGGTCGTCGCTGTAGGACATGGTGCTGTCGTGCGTCTGCTTGCGCTTCCTTATCATGCTTATTTTGGGCGCCTGCATGATGTTGCCAAGCGTGGCGGGCACCACCGGCAGGTTTCTCTCCTGCATCTTCACCATATCCTCGCGCCGCCGCTTGCTAACGAAGAGCCCGTCCACGTCCTGGACACCGGGCGCCTGCAAGGCCGCTCGATACTCGTCGCAGTCGCTGGTCACCAGATACGGACCGAAGAGATCGCCCAGGCCCAGCTTGTGCGGTCCCCGCTTGCAGAACACACAGATCCAGGTGGAGTCGGTGGTGTCCGCATCGTAGCGGTTACTCAGCGTGGAGCTGTGCATCCCCCGCAGGTTCTTTCGCTCGTGCGGCGCCTTCTTTACCTTGGTCTGCTTTTCGTTCACGTCCTCGGCACTGTGAGTGTTCTTAATGCTCACACTGCCGTCCGGTTTGATAAGGATAAAGGGCGACTTGAACCTCAACTCGGCGGGACCTGATGCACCGCCGCCGCCGCCACCGTTCGTCGGCGCCGGAGTACTATCCTCGTCGGTGGTGATCGCTGGCTTCCGGCCCGGCTTCTTTCCATTTTGCTTGCCATTCTTCGCATTGGCCTTCGTCGCCGCCGCTCCCTTCTTACCCTTGCCCACGGCGTTCCTTTTCTTGGCTCCGCCTGCAGCCTTTCCCTTCGGCGCAGCTGCCGCCTCGCTAAGCTGGCGAGCTGCCAGTGCTGCCGCTGCCGCCGCCGAGGTGCTGGGCTTGTCATCGTCCTCTTCGTCGTCCAGTTCTGGCTGTGAAGCGGCTTTCTTTTTGCGACCTGGCTTCTTAGCCGGCGGCGAGTCATCGATCATGAAGCGCAGCAAGGAGGCGTCCATGCCCATCGATAGCCTGCGAGGTGGCAGCCTTCGGGAAGCGGGAGCCTTGGTTGTAGGAGCAGCCGGGGTGTTCTCCTTACTCTCCTCCGCCGCTGTCAGGGGCGTTGAGGTGGAGCTACGGGCTAGTGGCGCGGGACTGTGCACGGGACTGGGCATTGTTGACTTCATTGCCGCCTTGGTGGCCATGGGCCGAATCTCAGGCGGAGCAGATGCGGCTGTTACCACCTCCTTCTTTTCCGCTGGCGCCTCATCTGGCTTGGCGCTGTCCAGAGCCAGCTGCGCGCTTAAGTCATGGTTAACAGCCTCATCCGCTTGCTTTTCGGGAGTGCAAATCGTTTCCGACTCCTCCTCGATGCCGGCAAACATTTCCTCCAGCTTATCCTCCACTTCGCCAAAGGGACAGGGCTCAGAGTTGGCGGCGGGCGAGGCTTTCTTGGTCACTTCGGGATCAGTAGTGGGAGCAGCAGCCGACTGCGCTGGCGATTCCTTGATCGGTTCCGCTGGTTCCTCCTCCTCATCGCATTCGTGCACACTCACCGCTGGCTTAGCGTCGATGTCTCCCTGTTCCACCAAAGCCGGCGATGCCGGAGTGTCTGTAATGGTCTTATTCTGGCCATCGCCCTCCGGTTTGGACCCCTTTGTATGGTCGTGACTCGCCTGGCTGCTGCGACTGCTGTGCGAGTTGGCACTGGAGCTACTCGAGCTACTGCTACTGCTGTTGCTCTGCGGACTTGGTGGTGGCATGCTGGGCGGCGTGGGCTTCTTGGGAGGGTCGTCTTCCTGCTGCTGGCGCTGCTGCTGCTGCTGCTGCTGCTGCTCGGTGAGGTTCCGCTGCAGCAGGGCCTGCCGCTGCTTCTTGGTCTTGGGGTTGTCGTTGTCATGATACAGTGTGGAGCTGTTGCTATTACTGCTGTTCTCCGCTGCCGCTGGTGAGCCACCGCCGCGTCCGTTCTCCTGCGGCGCCTTTTCGTTAGGAGTCTGCGTCTGCAGGCTGAAGGGTTGAAAGTCACCGCCTCCGTTCTTGGGCGACAGCTTGGGACTACAGCTATTGCCTTGGTGAACCAGCGGCTGCTGTGGCTGCTGTTGTTGTTGCTGCTTCGTGTTACCTCCTTCTGGTGCGTTTTCGTTGGGCGTAACTCGCATTACCATGCTGGACTTTCGTTTGCGCCGCTTTCGACTATTGCTGCTGTTGCTGTTGGACTCCAGCGACTCCTCGTTCGAGGTGGTCAGGTAGGGCGACTCGGGGGCATCTGGCAATGAGTTGGATGCCGGCTTATCTGCCTCGGCATTCCGGTAGGACAGATCGGTTATGACAGGCGTCGGCTCCTCTGCCTCTGGCTTGTGCTTGACTCCCAAGGATTCGAGATTCGTGAGGTGAGCATTGCGGGAATGATGCGTCTGCTGCTGCTGCTGCTGGCTTGGGGGTGCTACCTGCAGCTGGGGCGGCGCATCGTGCGATTGTTGGCCGTGAAACTGGGCGCTGGCCAAGTGCGGTGGCAGGAGTGGCGGTGGCTGAGCTGATGCTTGGCTCACCACGTGCTGATTGTGATAGTGCAAGTGCTGCGAGTGATCCGATTGCATATGCTGGTAGCTGCTGCCGCTGCTATTGCCGCCACCCGAGCTGTTGAGCTGATGATGGTGCTGGTGCAGATGCAGCTGATTGTAGTCCATGGTGGGGGACTGCAGCTGATGTGACGGCGGGGCAGCCAGCGGCGATTGAGGCGTGGGCGGCGTCTGTGGTCCATTGTATTTGGGTGTGAGGTTGTACGGCGGCTGTTGCTGCTGCTGCTGCTGCTGGTGATAGTTTCGTAGGGGTGATGCTGATCGGGGGAAAGCGGATTAGTTAGTTGGTTACCTTATATTTGGCTTCACTTTCTAGCTTACGTTTCTTATTGGCGTGCTGCTGCTGTACATTGTGCGTGGGCAGTTTGCTGGCTGTTCCAGCTCCCGGGTATCCTCCGCAGTCCTTCTCCTTCTGCAGACCCTTTCCCGGGAGCAGTTCGTGGTCAAAACTGCGCTTTAGTTGCGCCAGCTTAAAGTTCTCATCGCGAGAATGCATGTACTGAGGGCTGGGTATGTTGTTGTTGCTCCCACTGCTGCTGCTGCTGCTGCTGTTGCTCCCCACATGATTGCTGCTGTTCCCCGGGGCAGTACTTGTAGGCGGCGGTGGCGGCAGCAGGGACTCGCAAACGCCTCCATTGCTCATGCTGGAGGAGCCACTCGACTGCAGCAGACTGGCATGTGCGGCAGCCATGGCCGCCAGGTGACCCTGTTGTTGCTGCTGCTGCTGCTGCTGAAGCTGTGCGCTGTTGGGCGAGGCGTTGGTCGTGAGATTTTGGCTGTAAAGAGGATAAACTCATCAGATTTTTCATCTTTAAAGCATCATTGGCTTAGCTCTTACATTGATGGGTAATTTGGGGCATGCATCAGCGATTGCTGTTGCTGTTGCTGCTGGCTTGGCGGCTGCTTGGCCAGCGGCTGGGCCGCACTGCGGGCGGACTGCAACGACAGGTCCATGGAGTCGAAAGGCAATGTTCCTGAGTAAGGCGGTGCCAGCAGGGGATTCATCTGATGATGGTGGTCCAGCTGCAGATGGGAAAAGTCACTTAGCATGTTATTTAGGGCTAAAAATTTACCAAAACAAATACAGGACGTGGACGGCAGGCGGCAAGAAATCAAAGCAAACTAAGAATTAAGGATAACAACAGGAAAAACGAGGCTAAGGAAGAGGCTTCTACGACAGACTAAAGGCGGAGCATGCTTTGCGGGTTAACTAAGATCAGCTTCCTGACTCCCTCCAATGGCCTAATTACGTTTTTATGATTGGCCGACATGAAATTGTAAATGGCATCGGGCGGCGGTGGCGGCGGCGGCTGGGCGGATACGGAGCCGGAAACGTGCCAGGCCAGCGGGGATCGCACCATGCCGGGCCGCTCGTTGGACATGTGCGCCAACTGCGGCTGCCGCGGAATGTACGACGGTATCTGCGAAGGAGACGGAGAAAGGACCAATGGAAGGGCCGTTAGTCAGCTTTCCTTCGTTGGGCAGCTTCCAAGATCCTATACTCACTTGCAGCGGGTTCCAGGAGGGATTCTGCGCCGCCTGGCTAAGGTGCCCGGGATGCGGGTGATTGTTGTTGGCCATCTCGCAGGCGCTAACTCGTGGCGGGTGTATATAGCGCCCGGGTCATGGGCCGTCGCCGTCTGTCGGTGCTGAGGCACCCAATACGCGGATTACGGGACTGAGGAGGGGGACGGGGTGGAAAGGAGACGACGACCTAATCCTACAAACTGGGGATCCTGCACGGCACTTGCTAACTCCGGCCGGACAGCCGCTGCTCTTTTTCGCCCATAAACAAGACCGCACGCACTTTTTTCACACCACCCACAACACCACACACACACAGGCCGACCCACTCGGCGCTCGGAAAAGGCAAAACGGATTTTCGCCGCTCTCGTGGTCCTTGCGCGATAGCGATAACAGGGCAGCCGATAACACACAACCTATCGACAGATGACAGCGCGTTTGTTTTGCACGCTACGCCAAAACCATGCGGTCTTTGGCCTCGCCGAACGTCCTGCACACTTTGATTATCTTCCTCTGCTCCATGCTCAGTTGCTAGTGGCGTTGGAATTAGCGGCTATAGGGCTGCCAAAGCGCAGGCTTAGTGGGTTAGTTGGCGGCAAGGCGGGGAAGCGGTTCGGATACCTCTCGATTTTCAGCGGCAGCGCATTGCGAATTCGGTGCGACGGCGTGCGAATTTTTCTTGTTTTGGGTCGCGCAGAGCAGGCAAATGCGAAACGACTCTGGGTGGCGTCAGCGGGCGCCGTTTTCCGGCTAGCACATGTCGGCGTATTTGCTGGGATTCCGTGTTGTCAATTATACAAATGCCGAAACGTTGTTATTGTGTTTTTATGTGTTTTCAATTGTTTAAAACAAAATGTAATTTATGTGTGCTGCAGTGTGACCGAAGTGGTGTTACTGGAAAATACCAGAGAAGAAAATTCGGCGGCATTGGGGGTTAGAAAATACCAAGTGAATTAAAGTTTAAAATTAATTTAATACTATTTTTTAATTTTAGGAGTATTAACATAAGTTTTTCCTTGCAGGACTCATACATTCAGATTGAAAACTACAAGTTCCCTTCATCGAAAAAATTTATTCTGAAGAAGAGGTATTTATCTCATTTTGGCGCCAAAAGACATGCAGACTTTGTGCAGCCCTGGTTGAGGCAATATTTCCAAAGTGAATTTGCGCCAGCTTTAATTTAGGAAAAATGAGCCTCGTAAAACGTGGGGCCTTTATCGTCTTTGAAGGATGCGATCGGAGCGGGAAGACCACGCAAAGCCAGCTGTTGGGTGAGCCAGAGAACTAACTAAATACGCCATGTACTGATCTTCCGATCTCCTCCAGCTGAGTTTCTGAAGTCCAAGGGTATATCCACCGTCTCGATGAACTTTCCGGAGCGCAGTTCAAGCACTGGCCAGGTGATAAACTCATATCTGACAAACAGCAAGGATCTGCCCGATGAGGTGATTCACCTTATGTTCTCCGCCAATCGCTGGGAGCACCTGAACCAGATAAAGAAGCAACTGCTGGCGGGCACCACGCTGATTGTGGATCGATATTCCTACTCCGGCGTGGCCTACAGTGCGGCCAAGGGACTGAATTTTGACTGGTGCTATGCGCCGGAGAAGGGGCTATTAAAACCAGACGCTGTTTTCTACTTAAAAACTTCAGTGGATTCCCTGACAAATCGTGGGCAGTACGGCGAGGAGCGGTGAGTAATATCAGTTATCTGCCTCTTACAAGCAATTCAGTAAATTAATCCTCCTTACAGATATGAGAAAGTAGAATTCCAGAGCCGTGTTGCCCAAGTTTTCGATCGCATTTGCTCTAGGGAAGCGTCATACTGGCACCAGCTCGATGCCAGCCAGTCGGTACAGGATCTGCACTCTCGAATAGCCAGCATTTCAGAAAGCCTGCTGCAGAAGGTGGAAGCCCAACCGCTGGATAAGTTATCATAGCAAAAAAGGACCTCGAATCGCCATTCATTAGAGGGGATTTACCCTGATTTATGCATACATGCGCGTGTTTGTTATAAATGTTTTTTAAATGGCGCTTAATTTTTAATTTACGATAAGGCCGCCGCCGCAGGCAATAAATCCCAGTAGCAATGCGATGGCCAAGGACGGGCTTCGCACGCGTTAGGTGTCGAATGAAATGCATTTACCGAATGGCACACATCAAGTGGATTAAGGACTTAAGGTGAAGGATTTAATGTAAGTCCGCCCAGGTCGGCAAATGCAATTTTATTGAACGCAACCATTACCATTACCCTCCTTGTTTTGGGTTTGCTCCATTGTAGTTCGTTTATTTCATACACCACGACACCGAGGGCTCTGCTCTCTCTCTTGACTAAATACTATAGCTAAAGCGAAAAATAATTTATGCGGATTTAAACTTAGTTGCTAAACCAATTAGGGCTGCTCCTTCTGAGCTCCTCGAAAAAATACTACTAGTTGAACTCATAGCTCTCGTAGCCCAAGTCCTCGCGACGATTGCGCGGCCCCGGGGCCTTGGGGCTCCTTGTCCGCAGAGTCAACTGGCGGTAGCCCACGCCCGGCTTGTAGTCCACATTGAGGGAGGGATGCGGCCTTAGCCCGAGGGCACCGCTACGCCGCTTCTGCGCCTGGTGGTAGGCGGCAATGTCCCCATAACTGTGCTTCGGCCACATGCACTCGCAGCCGGAGGGCACGGTCCGCGTCTCGGATTCCCAGCACCCGGAGGCGTCGTTCAGCCGGATCAGGTGGATGGTGCGGTTGAGCTGGATGCACGAGAAGCCTGTCGCCGAGCAGATCTGAGGGGGAATGGGAGAAGGCAAGTTGAACTAAGCTTTTGGAAGGAAACCTTGTAGAACCCACCTCTCGCTTCTCGCCGCGCTCAGAGAGCAGAGCTCGGAGCAGTTCATTGCCCCTGTAACCATACTCGAAGCTGTAGCTCCGAGATGGCAGTGGCGCGTAGTTGTGGGCACAGGTCACCTCCACGTAGTGATTGGGACGGTATTCCCCGCTCTCCAGCTTCACAGTCACCCGATTTGTGGGGCAAAGCGACTGATAGGTGACAACCTGTGAGGATACCAGGATATAGATTGATTCATGCCGGAACTACGAGAACTACTTACCCCATCGGGACTGGGATTGGGACCCAGAAACGGTGGAGGTGGCGGCATCACACTGCGCACTCGGCGCTTGCGCACATTCTGGATTCCATAGGGCAGCTGCGCGCTCAACTCATTCGCATCCTCCTCTTGACCATCGGTGACCACAGCATAATCCTCTTCGCCTTCGACGTCCACACCACCATCGTTGCGTCCTGTTGGCCACTCATTCTCATAAAACTCCGGTTGACCTGGTTCTCCGACAGCTTCGGCCTCATCCCCGGCTGCCCTGGAATTGTAAAATGCATATGGAAATTTGTTAGCTTTGGCCATGAATTAGCGCTGCTCCACGGCCCAATGGAGCCACCGTTGCCACCACGGATGCCTGCTGTCTCCGCAGGCAAGCGGAAATGACTGCAAAAGCGGTTAGACACGGAGAGAAATGTTTCGAAAAGTAAATATAAATTGAATATCTAAAGTATATACTATTCATTGTTTATTTAAAGTGTAAGGACCACAAACTTATTTTTCAATAGAAAAAATGTCTACAGATCGCGGAATTAAATCAGATTTATTACACATTTTTTACTATTCAAAAATTAATTCTTTCCTATAATTTTTTCACATGTAATAATGCCCAGCAGCGAACTCGCTTAAAAAAAATAAAAAATAAATTCGTTTTTGACGTTTGTTATTTGCATGGCCGCCGCTTCTTTCAGCCATTTTTCCAGCTGGCCAACAAAAGCGCATCATTTTGCATTCAACTGCAGGCAAATGCCAATGAATTTTTTAGCTTTCGCTTTGGCGCGCGGCTTTGTCTGAGGATTGCAGCTAGAGCTGGAGCAGCAGAACCAGGAGCAGCAGGAGGAGGGGGGCTCCCTGCCCGCGTCCCACTGTTGACGGCTATGGCGATGGCGTTGTCCTGAGCCTGTGGCGCGGCACAAAGCTCTCCGTTACGCGGCTGTCGTTGCCTGCCAGCGGATTTCCCCTTTTGCGTTGTCGATGCTTTCAGTGGAGGAGCTTCCTCACTCATCTCCCTCCCCATCCCCATCTACTACCCCCTATTCTTCCCTGGTCGCCGCCAGCTTTGGCTTTCAGTTCCAGCGGCGCTGGCATTTCGGGGAAGCATTCGCTCTTTCAGGGCAACAACGGCTTTGATAGTTTTGTCGCAAAGTTTGCGAAAATGTTTTGAAAATTAATGCAGATGGAATAGCTGAGGTGAGAGTGGTTGTTTAAATTAGCACAGAAAAAACGTGGGTCTTAGCCATAATACTGTTTTGTGGCTCTGTGGCGGCGACTAGGGAATAGTTGTGGCTTTTTGTGCTGCAGCTTTTTAAGAACTGAAAATCGATTTGTGCTCAGTCTGAGCTGTGGCTTCTTAGATTCTAGTTTTACTTGGTTGAGTCAAGTCTTTGAAAAGGTATTTATTCTAAAAATCTATCCTGTGTTCAGGCAAGTTACTCCTCTTATATTCCAGGGTAACCTCCTCCTAACAAATAAAGACTGCTACTTTTCCGCAGTTTCCTTTCATAGAGCCAATTGTCCTCTTCTCATATTTCGGTTTCCATCTCGCTTTGTGTCCAATTTTTGCTGAATGCAGCAAGCAGATTACCTAATCCCCGGCTCAGAAATCACATGATCCTTGCAGCTCTGCTTGATCTCCGACAAAGGGGATACAGTTCAGTCGACTGGCTAGAGGAATCAGCTTAAGCCCTTACGTTTGTGCTTACGTCATGGCATGACGGCATTGACATTTAGTTGATATGCAACCAGTGAGCCCGATCCAACCGGGATTAGTCTGGACTCTGCAGGACTCGGCAGGACTCTGCAAGAGGAGCAAGTGCAATGCTTTCATTCGCCTTGTCGGCTCCAATCATTGGTGGTCAGATTTGCCGGGAATGAATGAGCTCAATGAATGGAGTCGGACAGAGTAATGGGTGGAGCAGGAGGAAGAGCCTCTAATATTGCTAATTTTCTCTATTTTCGTCTGGGTTCTGTTGTTCTTACTCAAATCGCTGAATCTGGCAGTGATGAGGGAAACTAGAGGTTCCTAAAGGTTTTTCTTTGAGCTCATAAATCTTATATATCCGATTTTAATTCATCATAAAATGCGATTTAGTCATGTTTGTCTGTCAGTCTATAGTAGTGACAAAAAAAACACAAATAAAGATATACTCTGTATCCTCGTCGTGTACAAAATATATAATTTATTTTGTATATTTTATACATAAATATATTTTTTAAGGAATACTTTCTTTTTAAATATTTTCTTTCCCATCATCACTGGTCTTACCTTCGTTGACTGTTGCCGCTGCTGCGGCTGCGACGTGCCAGCAGGAATTGCTCCTGTTCCCTTCGCTTCCGTTCCTGCTCCCGCGCCTGTTTCTCCTCCGATTCCAGCCAGTTGTTGGGGCTGTCATGGTCCTGGGATACAGCAAACCTGCCCACACCTGGAACGGCCGCAGTTAAGTCGGACAATTGCAGACGGAAGTCATTGCGAGCATTCTCGGGATCATCATCAAACTGTTCCTGTGACTGTCCCTGTCCCTGTTGCTGCTGCTGCTGCTGCTGCTGCAAGTCGTGTATGCTGTGGATGGGATTTCCGTAGAGTTTTTGCTTTTGCCATTTGGCTGTTGGTGCTTTGTTGTAGTTATAGTTGTCATTGTCATTGTTGTCCTCGTTGTCCTGGGTGCTGCCGCTACTGCTGCTATCCGCAATGCCATCGACATTCTCGTGCCCATTCCCGCCATGCTCCCACTTGTAGTTGTAATCGCCGTAGTTGTTTCTGCTGCCCGTACTCCTAAAGCTGTATCTATTGTTGCCAGCGAGTGGCGGTGATGCCTCCTCCATCGATGATGATGCCTCCTCCATGGCCTCGGCATCGTCGCAGGCCAGGACGAGCGTTCGTCTGGAAGAGCCGCTGCCGAAACAGCGAGCAGCTAGAATGGCGGCCAGGAGCAGCTGCAAAAACAAAAGGGATATAGAGGCGATGAGAAGGGGGTTGTCGGAGGGGTTTTCAGAGGAC
The DNA here is from genome assembly GCA_008042675.1 of Drosophila seguyi. Taxonomy (NCBI): domain Eukaryota; kingdom Metazoa; phylum Arthropoda; class Insecta; order Diptera; family Drosophilidae; genus Drosophila; species Drosophila seguyi. The sequence continues at coordinate 34,771 of VNJU01007170.1, read as the reverse complement.
CTTCAGGGGGTTTCCGAGGGGAGGAAAATGTCAAACAATTGTGCTGTATGTGGCCAATAAACTGCCAAGTGTCAACAGTTGGGCGGGATATATCCTACGTTGTTCTGAGGGGGTTTTCGCCATGCAAATACACTCATTCAAATGGCAAACAATGTACGTGGATTAATATTTATCAAACGGGATTAGATATTCCGCAAAACGGGGATTACAAGGGGAGAAACTGCAGCTTAGGGTAGGAATGGGGAAAGGAAAATATTGCAGAAAAGCTTATAATATTAAAATTTTTAAAATGACTTTTTTGCTTGGCTTCCCCCCTCACTACTTCTATCTTATCTTATAGTTATTTAATTTAATTGTTATTGTACTTTTTTGCACAACAATACCAATTGTAGCCATAAATTCTCTTTAAACAATTAAAGTATTGTTTGCCAAGATAACCAACCAGCTTTCTGTTTCTAGGAAAATTTTCAAGAACAAACGAACGAAACTTTATTAACGGAATTTAATATATGGTAGTTCCCCCGATTTACCGATTTATTGCTCTACAGGTGACGTATTTGCCTTTGTCTTATCAACTCGGAGGTACTCAGGGGAACACCTAGTCAGTGTCAGGTGCACTATCAACACAATTAACTCAATCAATGCGCTTATCAAGTGGCTATTAGAGAACATTGCATCATCTGGCATAAATGCGTAAAAAATTCCAGCGAAACCATGTAGCTTAGTGTATTCGCAGACCCTAAAATCGACCACTAATTCAACTAAGAACTCAACAAAATTTCGATTGACGAAACCGAAAAACTTAAACAGCGCCGTCGAGTTGCCGAAGGGAAAGTTCAATTCCCCGGCTGGATGTTGACAATCAATGGAATAACGGCGGTATCCGAAAAGCAGCCCAAAACCGAACCCAAATAGGATGAAAAGTTTTCGTAGGGAGTCTCGCTCCTCCCATCCAGCTGTCCTGCAATCCTGAGGTTTCCATACTTCGCAGGCGGCGAAAAGTTTTTGCTCTGCGGCAGCAGGACTTTAGACATGTCTGGTAGGGATGTGCGATGGCTCTGATTATGTGGTCTGGTCGAAGGGTTTGCCCCGAGTGAAAATAGTTGGGCGACCTTTGGCGATAATATGCGGCACGCGCATCCCCCTATATGCGGACGGAGATATTCGCCATATACGAGTATGGCTACATTCATTAGAGGCATCCACTATATATAGTACGTGACCGAATAGTTGGCGCCCGGAAATGCTCAAAAACTAAGATATGAACACACACAGTGGAAGAGCCCAGCAGCAGCTCCATTTCCTGTTCCCTACTTTTCCTCAGTCGCTCTACAAGTTCTTTTGTTTCAATCTGGTTTTTAGTTGCACTGGAAAAAATAATCATCTAAGACAAGTTCTGCTTTCATAAAGGTCTTAATCTTTAATATTATTTTAAAAGCATCAGAATATGTAGCGTGCTAACTTTAAATTTCTGCTTAAATTTGCCTCAAATGTTTTGCATTATGATTTTCCCAGTGTACTATATGTGCTTGTATATGGCTATATGTGCAAGTATCTCGGATATATGCAAGTGTTGTTGCCGCTCTGGATTTATAAGATTTCTTTTATGCTCTGGCCGGGCCTACCACAAAACTTCTTTCATTTATCTCGCCCGCTCTCTCCCTGGATCCCTTGGATCCTTGCAGCAGCCACGGGGCAGGAGCAGGAGCAGGACAGGGAGCAGGGGCCAGGCCAGCAAGTTTGTCAAACTATTTGTATGGAATTCACAATTTGTGTTGATGAAGTTTCGCCCAAGTCGCAGCTTACGAAGGCGACCGCGTGATCTGCGTGAACTGTGTGAACAAGTGTTTATGGAATTGAATTATTTTGCCTCTTCCCAGGTCCTTTTCCTTTTTTTTGCTGGCATAGATTTTCCCGGTTTTCCTTTCGGTCTTTGTGGGAAAGCCAGGTGGCAGCCGGTAGGAGGATTGGGTGTGGGCGTTATCTGTTTTTGGGAGCTTACAGGTGGCTTTGTCTTAGGCCTGGTCCATCGCCTTGTGATTTAAAGTTGCCCAATAAGCCGATTTCTTGGGTCAAGCTGGCTAAGAGCAAGGAATATATTTTATTTAGTGATTCAAGAGGAGCTTTAAATACAACCATATTAATTATTTAGTTTCAGTTTAGTTACAATTGGGCTTTTCGTGGGTTTTAGGGTTAATTATTTACTTTGAAGAAAGTTTTTTGTTAAGTTCTTAGGTTTAAGCATGTATCCAGCACAAACTTTTATCTAAAAACAAATATTTTCTTGGCCATAACACCTTTAAACTCGTTACAGATAGTGAGCTTTGTTTATAGTAAGTATATATGTTTTCTTTATGACCTCTATCTGGTCTGGCTGTAATCAAACAACTAACTGTTGTTATAAAATTCTGACCATATTCATTCATAGATCTTACATTTGTAAAGCTAATCTAGTCAAGTTTTTTAAGCAGAAGATGTTTGTTTAGTAATTAGAATTTTTTTCTTGAGGTACCATATTTTTTAGGGCTTTAATATTGTCTGGAGTTCTCTTGATAATGACCTAGCCAACATTTTAAAGTCTCTGAAGAAATTTTAATCAAGATAATAGTGACACATTATGACCATCTCTTGGAAGCCGCTTAGCCTCAATTTATTTTGATATTTTCGTGAAATACGGTTCATGTTTTTCAACGCTAGACAAGTGGAAACAAAAACCATAAACAACAAACAGGTGACCCGGGCTATTGAAAGTATAATTTCATAATTTATGGTGTTATATTTGTGCATAGTTTTTGACCGCTTGACAGCCTTATGCAAATTATTGTTTTCCTCCTTTATTATTTCATATTTTTTTGAAACTAGTTTTCCTTCGTTTTTGTTATGTTGCAACTAGTTCGGCGACTGCTGCTGCTGCTGCTGTTGCCATTCAATTACATTTTTGCAATCAAACTGCAATGTGGGCAGACAATGTTCAGCTGCTCACCTGGCCAGGACGGACAGACAGACAAAAATATCTCGCTCTATATAAAGTATGTATGGCGGCGGGTGTATATATATGGCATATGTGTGTGCTGATATATATTGCATAAATTTGTGACCTTTCAGTTTTCAATTCAATTTCCCCAGCACGGCGGCAATTGTTCGAACAAAACTTGGTCCTTGCCAGAGCAGCAGCAGCCAGCAGGCAGAAAAACAACAAAAACTAAGCGGCAGAGCGAGAGAGAGAGAGAGAGAGGACCAATTTGCATGCTTGTCGTGGTGTGTATCCTTTTTCGGGGGTTCCCAGTTGGCAGGGGCTGCTAGCTGCTGCCGCTGCCGCTGGTTTTTATATCCGCAAAAACAAGAGCCTGCAATTCTCCCCTCGATTTGTTTTAATTGTTGCGCTCGCTCCTTGTTTTCGTTCGCCTAGTTATTGTTATTGTTATTTTCCCTCTTTTTTTTTTTTTTGAGGGGGTCTCTGGCGCTTTCTGTCTGGCGCGCTTATTGGCAATTGTCAAATATTGGCTTTTTTCCTATTATTATTGTTTCATCAATGGCATGAAGCGATTTTAATTAATCGCCGAAAGTTTGCCAATTTCAAAGTTTTTCGGGCATTCGTTTGATTGAGCCATGTTCTCGGACTGCTGACAACATGCATGCGTTGGGACAACTTTAAGTTTTGTTTCTGTTTTTCAATTAAAAGCCATCATCACCGCAGGTTCTGCTTTTTCGATACCATGTTACGCATACGCCATGTGTGCCGGGTTGCCATGTTTGCACACAGACAGGAATAGATAGCAGAAAACCTTGTACAAGTAGCAGATTGGTTGCTCTGCTGCCTGCAAATCCTGTTAATCACCTCTATCACAGGTGAGGCATCTGCACGTAGCTCACTTTTTGCCGCTTTAAGTCGCCGCAGCAGCCGGAAAGAGACGGAGCTGTGGCGAGAGACAAAGGGAGAGGTGAGGAGGATGACTGGAAATAGTTACAGGAACTGCTGGCAAATGTGCTATTTTCTAGCTAGACAAACTGTATGTATAACCTTATGCCTGTCATGTATCATTTCTTGTCTTTTCAAGAATTATCTTTAAAATTGAAAGCTAAAAGTTAAGTTTATTAATTTTGTCCAGCTATTTTTCTCTGTATTTTGTTAGCAACATTAACCTCAGCAGCATCTCTGGCCAAAGGTTAGCATATTCAGGTGGGGAAGGTAAATACACTCGGTGTTCTTTTCAACTGAGACTTTGATCCTGCCTGATGCCAGGAGCTCCATCGGTGGCTGGACGGAGCTTTAATGCTGCAATTAGTGGCTCCTCCGTTCGCTGGCTTATTTGTGGTCCTGCGTTTTATGAGTCGCATTTGTGCCGATTTAGGTGGTGAGAGTGCATTACGGTCCCTGACTCCCTTCCATCAAGGCACCGAACAATGAACTTGGTGCCGGACAATCTCTGCACTTGACTAATGCAGTTAGGGAGTGAGAGCAGCTTATTCGTATTGAATGTCGGAGTGGCAATATTGGCACAAATACTGGCATAATTTTAGAATATCTATTACCCAGGCTTTTGTTCGCTTTATGTTCGGATGTGGAGGTGGAAATTAAATCTGCCAAAGAGGCGATTAAGCCAAGCGATTTCATTTACACAATGCTTTGCCGGGTCTCACTGCTGGATGTGCAAACGAGTTAAATCACTAACGAAAGGATGAAAGGCAGTGGTATTAACCATCACTGAGCGAAAGTAATTGATTAAAATATAACTTTTAAAGCTGGGAATATTAGGTAAGGTTTTTCCCTTACTTTCCTTGAAATGTTTTCCCCATTAAAGTCGCAGTTATTCGCCAGTTTGGTCAAATTCCTGTTTGTTTGCCTTTCCTTTGATTTCCATATTGATTTATATGAACCTTAGTTGTGGCGTGTGTGTGTGTGTGTGCGTGCGAGCGAGGAATGCAACAAGTGCAACAATGCAATCAACATACACACATACTATATATAGTACACTCTCCAAAGAACACACGCCCCACAACCCCATGTATTTAAATGTTGCCCGAAGCATGTGTTTGTGGCATCGTGTGGAATTCTTGCTGGCTTTATACGGAAGTGGAAGTGTGTGTATGTGTGTGTTGAAAGGGGAGTTAGTGAGTGCACTGAAAGAAAATAAGACTTACTTTTGTTGGGATGAGTATTTAAGGAACTAAATACCAAACTTTCCTAAGAGAGTTAGGCGATTTAAAATCTTTTAAATAAGGTATCTATAAAGGGGAAATGTATTGACTTACAATTTATCTTGTAAAACTCTAAACTTGCACAGAATTTCTCTCTGTGCTCATAGTGCCGCTGCTTGTGAGTGGAGCATATTGAAATTGTTGCCATAGCGAGCGTAATCCCTGCCAGCGACGGGTTACACGCTCTGAAAAGGGCAGATCGCCTGCCTTTTCCCGATGCTGATGCCAACAGAAAAAAATGTAATAAACGCCAAGCAAAATATTTGTCAAATCAATTTAGCTCACACCCAAACGCAGGAAGGGGTATGTGTGTGCGTGCGTGTGCTGGCTGAGGGGGAAAATATGCAGAGTTCACGTACACCCGCACACACTTTCGGGTCGGTGAAAGTCGATGGAAAGTTTTTGGCCCAGTGAGATAAATGGCACTTGAACGTATTATTCTCTCTCCCCTTGTGGGGCTAAGTGGGATATGTCGAGATGTATTCTCTGGTAACTCCTAATCGTTGGGGAATTAAGGTGAACCACAAACTTGAGAGAGTTATTTTTTCACTTTCTTTCTGGAACTTTTGGGAGCGAGAACACATTGCAATTTAGTTTTTCCTTGAAAGTTCTTTGAAGTTAGCTGATTTTGGCAGTTCTTTAATCTGACTCTCAAGCCCTTTGAATGTCTCAATAAATAATATATTTAAAATCCTTTTAATGTACTAAGCGCCTGCGAAAAATACCCACTTATGTATTTATATCAATTTCGGTTTCGAAAGGATATCTTCGCGCCTGCCTTCCCTTTCGACCGCTTCTTTTGGATTTTTGTGTATTTTATTTTATTCCGTTTTATGCCTTTCTTATTTGCAACTTGGCCTTTTGTGCCGGGGACCGCCTAACGGGAATATAACATGACAGCGACCCAAGTCTAGCTGTCTGTCGTGTGTGTAAAAAATTATTGAAGACCCTGTTGAAAGGCACACAGCGGCCTATATCCTGTATCCTGTCTCCTGTTCAGCTCTATTCAGTTTTCATATATTTTTATTTTCTCTTTATTTTCGTTTTTTTTTCGGGGTGGCACATGCTTTGATTGAGGTATGCCGCACCAACAATAACAGGCAGCGCCAGCAGCGAGCCAGCCATCCCGCCATCCAGCCAGCAGAAATCTCCACTTATTTATTAAATTTACTGCGCTGCCTGTCGCCTGGGAGACGGCGCCAAAAAGTGGGCAACACTAAATTCGGCAACCAGAAGGAAGAGAGGAAGTGGAGGAAGCCAAAGGCCCCAAAGGCCTGCCTGGCACCGAAAAGAGCTGCAAATTAAAGTTGACCAACTGTCAGAGGACTGGGGACAGGGCCTCAAGTGGCCAGAGTTTTTGCCCCATCCATTCAGCCCCGAGGCTGTTGTAAATTCGCATTAAAATATGTCAAAATGACAAAAGTCCTCGTCCCTCTTTCATAATTTCGATGGAGTTGTTTGGCGCCGAAGCAGTGATGGGCAGTATCTTAGGTACTAAGAGCAGGTTGAATACCGAGCAAGGAAATTCTATATAATTCTTAATAATAATGAACTCAGAAGTAATGAATAATAATAATGAACTTAAAGGTAAAAGAATCTCTCAAAAGATTTTTCATTGAAAAGGTAACTAAAAAGTAAGCTTATAATTCCCTAAATGTTTCCTTAAAACATTAAAATATATTTAAGATTTTCTTTTTCCCTATTTCTTGCTCTTCACCTCGATATACCTTTGATAGACATTGTAATACCCATCACTGACTGGCACTCTGATTGCTTTTACCCCCAAAAACCGACGAAGCAATCCTTTGAGCCGATGTCGTCGCCTGACAAATTGATGCTTTGACATCCTTCGAGCAAAAGTTTAATCTCTCTCATTGACGAAGTTAAGGCGCTCTGAGCCATTCAAGTGTGCAAATATTTGCCAGCCTGTTCTTATTAAATCTTTTTTCGGGGCATTGCCTTTGGGGTTTTATGCATCAATTTATCACCCCGCCCGAGATTACGAAACGAAACAGATTACAGAAATAAGGGAGCAGGGCGAGGGAGGAGAGTGGAAAAGACGAAGCCCCAGAAAACATTTCAATCAGTTGAGGAAATGGACACAAACTTCCTGCACTTTTGGCTGCAACGGCAGCTGTTCGAGAAAAACGCTTTGCAATTATTATTGTTACTGGGCGGTCATTACGGAGTAACTATTTTGCTGCACTCGCTCAAAGAATTCCCCAAGTTTAGGCTGCAGGCGTTGCCAGTAATAAATGTCATGTGAGACCCACTTCCGTTGACAGGGCCGTCCGTGCCTTCCTTTCCGTTTGCTCTATTTATGTGGCAGCACTTAATGACAATCATGTCCTGATTCTGCTGCCGAAATTGCCTTTTGCAATTGCCATTCTTCTGTTTATTTGTGCAACCGAAAACTTTGGCTCGTTTGTCGATTGCACTCCCTCGGTTCTGATGAGTGCGGCCTCTGTGCTGGGGTGTTGCAAGGACGGATAGACGGATGGATGGATGGATAGATGGATGGATGGGACACAACAGGGCCCGTGCCCAATTTATGTTCAAAGTTTACCCACATAAATGTGACAGGCCTGAGCTGTATCCATGTGGTATTCGGTTACGAGCATTGCCAAAGGCTCGGAATGCACTCCAAAAACATATATATATATATCTATATATCCTTGAAGTGCCATGGATCAAGCTGGAAAGCAAATTCCAAGCTAAGCCTTTGATGTCAATACTGTGAAACACTCTAAGCATTTGCCAAATGAGGAGCGCACTGTTAATTATTCAATGGGTAAATCTATATAAATAATTTTACAGAAATATTTAAACAATACAGAAAGGATAACAAAATATATCGTAATAAAAATAAGTAAAAAGATAGTTATCAATAATTTAATTAGAATTTGTAGTTAATAAAAACTTTGGTAAGAAAATATGTAAAGTATCAAATAACCTCTCAGGTTCTCCTCCCACTTGAAACTCTAAAAGAATTATTATCAAAGCGTGGCATGCCTTTGTTGCCTAGTTGAAAGCATTCAGATCCCCTCCAATATATAAATAAGATACGAGTACTCGCACTCCGTAGTTTCTATGGCAGACATCCGCGAGTCTCCGGCAACGACATATTCCAAAACTTTGCGATATTTCCAGGGAAAAGTTTTGATTGTGCCGGCGCCACAGTCACCTGCCTGCCTGCCTGCGTTTTTCATACAAAAGCGACTTCCGATTTCCGCTTAGCAGTTGTTGAGTATTTGATAAGTTCGGCCGAAGGACTCCCTTACATGACATTATCCCTGACCTGACCCTCCGCTGATGCTGCTATATTTACATTGATTGAGGTTGAAGAGTAATTTTGCCAAGCACTGAAATTTGAACATGACTCAAGTTGTGTTGTGTTCGGTCGGGGCTTTGGGTCTGAGTTTCAGCTTTAGGGGATTTGATTGTATTTACTTTGTGCCCAAATCACGAAAGTTCAAACAGCCGAAGCGGATAATGCCAGTGGCAAACCCTTTTGCACAAAACTGAAAATTGTGTTACTCAAGAATTGCCAGCTAAGCAGCTACCAAGTAGTTGCAATCCATACGGGTTATGCCCTTATCCTCATAAAATATACTATATAAATAAAATGTATATTCATATTGTGGCACTGACATTTAGATGCGAATGCGAGACACTTGAAGAGCGGTCACAGATGCAGATGCAAGTGCAAGATACAGAGGCGGGTGTACAAAGATACAAATACTGTTGAGGTAAGCCAGCCATTCGAGTGGCAATTTGTGCGTGCAGCCAACCGGAAAAGCCACTCAAGGCGAGTCGAGTCATATGTGTAGGTGCAGTGAGGGAAAAATGGTAAATAAAAGTGCATACCAATAGTAAATATTTTATAAAATATGAGCAGGTATTAATAAGAGAGTACTTGCTATTCTATCTTAAAACTATTCAAGAGATTCTGCAATTTTGAAGTTATGTATTCCTATCTAATAAATTCCCTGCTAATCTCCTTGATTTTCTTCCAGTGCCTCGGCCAAAAACTATGAATAGAAGAGTGCTGAGATTGCCGCAAATGCGAATGCGAAGAGGTCCTGCGTGTGTGTGGCGCCTCTAAATCCGCTGGCGAACTGCATGTCGGAGGCAATTTCAGCGGGCGAATGGCGACGCCAGAAGCCCCAGTTGAGGAGGGAGTCAGCTCGATAAAATAATCATGAGCTCGCGGTGGCCGGAAACAAATGCGCATTTAACATTCATGTTGGCCGCCGCATAGATGAAGGAGCCAAAAATCAAATGCACACATGCACACAGGCCCCCCCGCAAGGACTTAATCCTTGTGCAGGCAGCAGGTCCCCGGGTTTCCGCGATAATCCTTAACCATTCGCCCGCTCCCAGGACTCCCTCGCCGGGACTGTCGTCTGTCAGGGTTATGTAAAACCAGCCACAAAGTCATTTCACTGAGCGGATGTTTGTGGCCAAATGAAAGGAGAGAGAGAGCCCGGGAAATCGGCAAATGGGAAAATGGAGCGGGAAAGCGTCCTGTGCCACGTTTAGCACGCGCGCACGGTCGTAAATTTTTTTCGTTGGCCTGCCCAGGACCTCCGCGCTCGGACAGTTTAATTTCGATTTCCCTTTTATCCAATGGCTGCGAAAATCGCGCGTGCAGTTCCCCAAAGAAGTCCGAGGAATATCATGGCGAAAATTGAGGGAAAATCGAGGAAACTGCTGCCGGATGGGCAGTGGCGAATGGGGGAATGGCCGCGAATGGCGGAAACGAAAGCGACAACTGCAAGAAAGTCGCAAGTAATTCGTAATGCATAAATAAACGCAGAGAGAGCGGCAACATTAAGGACATGCTCCTTTTCTGGATCGGCTTAAAATTGTCGCGCGTTGACTGCCAAAAAAATGGTTCGTTCGCCTGTCAACGCTCCGCTGCCGTGACATTTAAATTAAGTTCGTGATTTGGCAAATTTATTTTGATTTATGCACATTTGCATACGAGTTCCGAATGTGGAAATATCTAGTTTTTGCGTAGCTATTAATTGCCTTGTCATGGCTGCGAAATTAATTTATATTTTCGAGCGACATCGTTACAAAAATTGCTAAATTATTTCTGGGTCACCAAACTAAATGACCTAATAAAGGGGAGTACATACACACGGCATAAATCATATATCAATCACAAGTAAAACGGAAATTAACCTTCCACAGGCAGCTGATGAAGGACCAAAACGGAGTCACGAAGCCATACATAATTTAATAATATATTAATAATACATTCCTAAGGCACAAAATTTACTTAATGTAAATATTTGTTTATTTTTTTATATATTTATTGTCATCTTATTCTTTTTCTCATAATTTAAGCTTGCTATAGTGATATTTGTTCAATTTAATACTCGTTTTTCTGACTCGTTACCATTTAACTCGTCATTTGCTCTCATATTTCCTGTCATTAATCATTTTTCTACTCTTATGCTCGTCGGGTTTACTCGTCATTATTTAGTCTTACTCGTTGTCCTTACTCGTCCTTCTTCTTTCCTGTCTCAATGGCTGCCATCCACATTGTTTTGCATTTCCGAGATATTCAAGCTCAACACTTTACTTTAATCCACAAATCAAGTAATAGAGAGTTTGTGTAGTGCAATTTCTGTCCGTATTTCAATCACATCTCGTACATATTTAAGCCGACTTGCGGGATATAAACCTTTTACGTTCTGCTACCCCTAACTCGTTTAACGTCCTGCTTGTTCATAAAGATACAGCAGCCGAAAAAAAATGGTCGGGGAAGGACACACAAGAATTGAAAAAGGTCAAGTGGCGGTAAATAAAAACAGTGTATGGCATAAAAGTTTATATTGCACATTTGCACACATGCAGGCCACTTAGTCATAAACGTCTGCCCCGGAACGTATGTATATATGCCATACATATTTATATTGTATGTGTATAAATTTTTCAATATAATTTTATTCTCGCTCGCTGGCCGCTACTTCACAAATTTGGTTATCACTGAAACGTGTGTGCGCAGCGGATAACCCTGTCCCCGTCTCCTTCGCAGTCCTTTACATTTACATTCCCATAGTCCTGCGTCGTCCTTTCGCGTGTTGACACTGTCCGTCAAGAGAATTTTATTGCCGCAGCAGCGAGAGTCGCATTAAAAACAAATCAAAGATACAAAGCACATAAATACTTTTACGAGTTGAAAGCCGTTGCCTGTCGGCAGGGAAATGCGGATTGTTTCAATGGGATTCCCGGCCAATTTTGTTATGATTTTTTACTCAGCTGAAAACTCGAGTCTGGCTTTAGTCCGAAATCGAGATCTAAGGAGAGCGGAATTGATTTGATTGGGGAGTTTCGATTCGTTTCAGATCGTTCGTATTTATGCACAAATAAAAGTCAGCAGCGGCTATTCTTTTATTGAATTTTCACAAATCAAAAATGAATTATATTCGCTGGCCACCAGTCCAGGCTGTAATTAACCAAAACTAATTACATTTTGTGGCGGCTTTCAACCGGTTATCACACACGCACATGTAGGTTTATTAAACATATTTCCTATTTAACTTGCATATTGTTCGGAAATTATTTCAATAAACCAAAAGGCAGGGTCAATAAATTAAAGTTAATTAAGGTATCCATGCCAAGGACAAAGCGGAGATATATTTGGAGAAATTCAATCATCATAAACACCAGGGCCGCCTGGCTATATAGCGACTTTCATGCTTTTTAATCAACTCGGAGGCTCATTAATTGCCCATCTCCCGCCTCGTATTTTTTTTCAGAGCCGCGAATCAATTTTTCCGAGTCAAATGAAATAAATAATCGCATGATTGATGTCCGCTAATTAACTCGGATATATTATTATTATTATTATGAGCATTGGGTTTCCCGTTTGATGATGATGAACTGAAGCCGCGTACCTGTGGACTCGGAATGGCATTCTGGAAAGCTTGTTAAGTCCGTATAATCAGCGTTACCCGCCGGTAATTATGTGCATATAAATTGCGCGTTGCAAGAACACGACGTGATTCTATATATCTCTAACTTCACTCTCCCCCCTTGGCGTTTGAAGACCCGATTTTAAGGCCTTGAAAGCCGCTGGAATTCTGGCAATTAGTCAAAAACAAGAGGCTCAAATTGCCTGCGGTCTAGCTTTGTTGGTTAGGCGGCTAGCTATTTGCCGGAATGATTTGGTAAAAGTTTTTCGATTAACCTGAACGGGTAGCAAGGACAACTATTAGGAGGAGATGTGGTGGTGTCGTCCTTTGGCCTATTTTTATGAGCGAAGTTTTAATGATTTACGAGTTATAGTGCAACACATTCGTTGCCGCCAAGTTGGAGAACTTGTTAAGGAGCTAAAGACTCAGCTGCTCCCTACACTGATGTGCAGAGAAAGTAGCCTTTTAATAGCATGTTCCTTAAAGTGTTTATTTATGTAAACAGAATTTTAATCACTAAATTTTCCTAGGCTAAAGGAAAAATATATTTTTTGAAGTCTTTAAAGTTTTCTGAAGGTCAGCAAATACCCAAAAAATATCTGTCCTATCTTTCTCGCACTTTCCTGTACAGATTTTCGGGCCAAATAAAAAGGAGAATGAATCGAAGGCCAGTGTGAGTGTGAGTCGAGTAGATTCATTGATTGAAATTTACGATTTGCCAGCAGGAGAAGCCAACTCTCTGCCTGTTGTTCTCGCGCGCGCGTTTTGAGCGAAGCGGAAATGTTGTCATTGGCAATTCAGGGCGCCATTTCGCCTTCTGGCCAAACGGCGCGTCACTTTTATGGCTAACGGAAGTCCTCGTGTTATTTATGGGCTCCTCCTCCAAAGGGCCTGAAGGAGGTGTCCTCAATTATGCCATCCAGCCGAGGTAAAGGGGGAAATTCTCTTCGCTTCGCTCTCACTCTCCCTCCCTTCGCCATTTAATAGCTTATTAGGACGCAAACGCAAACAAAGGGCCGATGTGAAAATCCAATTAAATGTGACATCTGCCCCAGAAAATCCACGAGGACGGCGTGATTTTGATATATGGGTTAAGTCGAGTGTGAGGCCCATGGCCGAATAAACAATTGATGAAACTTTCATGCGATCGACGGCGCTAATTTATGAGGCTTTCCTCTGATTCCGCCTCCTGATTCGAACCTGATTCGTTTGCAATGGTAATTGACAGTGGCCAAATGACTGACTGTGGGCCTGGCCCGCAATTAGTTGGCCATAATGATGCATCATTATGGCCAGTAATTCATCAAGTGAGCGAGCAGCAAGCCAAGCTCTCGCCCTGATTTCCCCATTCATAAATCACCAGCAGCAGCGTCACACACTGCGTATGAGCAATTTGATAAGTATTCCAAGACAAATGTATGCAAAACGAAGTGCTGTGCTCCTCACTCTATATTCCACAGAAGTTGGCCATATATTTCACCTCTCTAGCAAAGAAGAGCATTACTTAATCTCGTTTGTTCGCGGACATTTTATCAGCGGAAAAGGCGGGAAACGCGCGCTAATAAGTGTCTGCAACGTGACATTCGCCGTTTGGCAAACAAAGTTTTGCTTCTTGGACAGCCTGCGGCTGCAAATGAAGAAGATGACTTTATCGGCGGACCAGGGAACAGCGAGCAGAGCAGCAATCAGAGAGCAAAAAATGACACAAAATGGAAACAAAAATGGCCCGCCGTTGTTGCCGTGGCGAATGTAAATAGCGAAACGTGATGGGCTCTCCTAGGATGGGAATGGCTTTTTGGGGTGGCTGCCAGAGTGACAATAAATGCCGGCGGTTATGTATAAATTGCTAAAGTGTGCGGAAAGATTTACGGGTCCAGCCAATGGACCAAAGTGCCGCCGCTGCAGCCCCACTTTAGAGGTCTCCCCGACCCAGCCCCGCCTCAGTTGGCAAACAAATAAGCAAAGCTTAGGGCCTGGCCAGGTGCTTTTAGCTTGATTGCCAGCTCAGAGCCGGTGAGTTGGTCGGTTGCTGCCTGGCTGACTGGCAAAGAGGCAGCCATCTACACACAATGACAGTTTGGCCAGAGCTCGAGCTCTCAACACAAGGTGGCTTGTCGTCGACCGGGTCGAGTGGCGTGCCGGATGGAGAGCTGGACCGAGTCCCGGGCTCAAGGAGCTGTTGTCGTCACACTTATAGGGTGACCTTTCGGGCCTAATCATCTGCATGGGGTCAGTCGATTGGCTGGCAAATTGATTTCAATTAGCCTCGGTGGAGACCCCAGCCGGCACAAAGTCATCCCGGAAAAGTTATTAAAAATTTGTGGGCCAGACGGCGCACATCATTCACACATTTACGCATAATTTCAGCGACAGAGGAAATGACAGGGCCAAACATTATTACCCTGAGACTCTTCCTCATGAATACCCTTTCAAAAACGGGTACTTTGAAGAACAGTTGCCACAAGACATTTAATATAAAAAGAAATAGGTGACTTTATGAGCATATTGAGAGAGCGGTGTGACCAGCGCTTAATTATGTAAAGTGTGAGTGGAAATCGTAAGTTTTTCAGCTGTTTTAATAATAAAAAAGCCTTATTTAAAATGATTTATAAAGAGTGAGCTCTATTACAAATGTATTTTCTTTTAAACTTTAAACTTATGTGTATACAAGTTAAAACTTATTCTTATTATTGATTAATGACAACACCCTCTCCATATAATAAATACTAAGAGCAAGAGTATAAAATCTCCTTCTTGAGACCATTTTCCACTTTCCCTTCCATTTTTCGCTTAATGAGCTGAGGGAGTGCCACGCCCCAGCCCACTTCCGACCGCCCCCCCCCAGCTCACACTAGAACCATTTGTCGCCATATTTATTTTAATGGTTGCTCAATTTAATCACTTCGACATTGGCGCCACACGCTGATGGACTCGAGTGCTCCAGAGAATGTTTTTGGGGGAAAATTCGGAAAAGAAGGTGATGGGGGGAAGTCAGTAAAGAGGGCAAGAGAGAGGGGAAAAGGAAAAGCCAAGGCTCCTTTTTATTTTTGTGGTTGAAAAATGTTTCAAGATTTCATTTTATGCGACATTTAATTAAGCGCGCCAACTTTTTTTTTTTTTAAGTTTTAATGGAAGACTTCGTCGAACACGCAGGCAGTGCACACACACACATCCATAAATGTATGGCCATGCATACATGTATGAGGAGCTCTCACACACAAAGGCACACGCCTCCTGCCCGCCTCCGCGAACGCATTTTGTATTACTTTGGCACACTTTACTCAACCATTTTCAGCACTCTAGGATTGTCAAGGGGTATGAAGGATATCAGGAGAAATGTATGAATGAAAAATATGTAAAAAAATATTTACTTTGCTACGTTATTATATGTTTAAAAGAATATATAAACACTTAACTGAGGCAGTGAATAAAATAAGGACTTAAGTAAAAAGAACCTCTTATCAACTATTCCCTAGAAACCAATAACTATAAGTCAGTATACTCCTTTTAAACCCTTAAGTTCCTTAAATAAAATATACATATTCCCAAAAGTAAGGGTATATCCTGGCTGTTGCTTTAACGTCTATACGTTTTCAGCACTGCCTGTGCACTTTGCTTAACAGTTTATTAAATTGACTTTCCGTCGCGCGGATGCAGTAAAATATTTTGCGAGAAAATATTTGAAAATTTATTAAATCAACCCCGGGCCATGCATCTTCATCCCGGCCTCTTCATCATCGCTCCAGCTGGGATCAGGTCCTGAATCAGGCAGGATGAGGCAGGTCCCGGGCCTGTCTGCATTTTGTTGCTTGGCCGAGTGAAATGAGCTGCATCCGGAGCTATAGCAGCTGCAGGCGTTGCATTCTTAACGCCCCAGCACTCGCTTGCCCACATTCACATGTCCTGCAGCTGCCAGGCCACGGGCTACCGCTGCATCCTGCGAGCTGTCTACGGGTGTGTGTGTGCGGTGTGGGTTGTGTGCGAGTGTGTGTGCGTACTTTATTCCTTTTCCTGTGCGCTAGCGCATTTCCGGTCGGCAGACACTGGAAACTGATACCGAAAACGACGGAGGCAGGCAGCGAATTTTGATGCATTTCCGGGGAATCCCGGCCACGTTTAATGGTGGAGCGCGCACGCGAAGAATTTATGTTCAATCTTAGGAAAATAATGATTATCTTTTATTTTATGGTTGAGCGAACGACGACATGCTGCTCCCACTATATATTCCTGATCGCTGGAGCCTGAATTTCCTGGAATCCTGGTCATATTTTCCGGAAGCACCAACCAGCTGCAGCGGCAGCCAACTTGGCTGAGAAGCTGCCTGGCCAGAGAGTGAGTGCACTTGTCCTTGTGTGTTACAGGACAATTATCGGGCGACACAAATTGCAATTGCCCGAAGCTCGGGACAATTGATGGGCAGCCATTCATTATGTCCTGGCCAACAGGACGACAACAACAGGCACCGGGCCAACGCCCACAAAAACGACTTAAATTCTGATTGAGAAGGCGGCGGCGTGCGATTCAATGGCTCTTCGTGGGGTTAATATCCTTGAGGGTCTTTGGCTGCTGACTCAGATGGAGCACTGATTGGGAGACTGGCATTGCATTGCCCTGCATGAAATCTGAGATGGTAACTAACCATTTAACAGGATAAGCTTAATTGCTTTGGGGTAAAGCGGGGATTAGGTGCTGAGGAGACGCTTTTTAGGAGCAATGTCTTAGATAAAAGTTGCATCTAATAGAGGGTCAACCATGGAATATTTCTTATGGTATATGGTATATGGTAATATAAGTTATTTTATTGCCTTAGGAGTCTTCTAAGATACTTAATATTCTTGAAAATCCAAGTGTCCTGCTAAACTAAGAGTTATTTACATATGTATCTTTATACAGACCTCTCTCGCCTTACTTTAAACATCTCCTCATATTCACTGTAATTATACTTTGCTCCTGGCACTTTACAGAAACCGGAGACCATTTCCTCCTCTCCTGCTCCACGCTTTGTGCGGCGCGTGTAAGAACTTTCCAAGGATAACGTCACTCAAGGCGAGAGATGCATTCAAGCCCCGCAAATGATGTAACCTGCTGCCAGCTCCCGGATAACTTAAAAGTGCCAGGCAGACACAGAAGCAGCAGGAGCAGCAGCACGGATCCATATAGTCACACATTACGCCTGACCATAAATTCCAATTAAAGTTGCCAGCAAAATGCGGCGAGTGTGCGCGCGCCAAGTGCTCCATTGTAGCGGTGGTTTTGATTAAGTATACGCCCCGTGGCAGATGCAGCGGCAGCCAGGCAATAGCTGGAGCCGCATGTGGTGCGCTCACTGCATTCAAATGGCACTGGCAACTGGCGACTGACTGCATTCCCGGCTTTTCGATTCCCATTTCAATTCATCGGGGGCGGTAGAGGCAGCGGCTGAGGGCGTGGCCGGTCGAGTGGAGCAAACTTTTTTGGCTCGCCATGTTGACTTTGCGCTTAATTGTTTTATTGTCCGCCAAGTGTTGGCCATCACACACACACGTACACAGTCACTCTTGAAGCCGGCTCTCGGCCGGCTCTGTCGTTGACCTCGTTGGCGAATTCCCGCCTCGGGATGGCTACCAACGCTCCTCCCTTTTTCTCCCTTTTTCCGCTTTTCAGTTCGCTGAGTTGTCGAATTCAGAAGGAGCGGCGCGGGTCCAGACCGTCGCCTGCTGTCTGATATACGAGCTTCTGGCGGCTGCACAAATTATGCCAAGTGCAATCCTTGAGGCACTGGACTGGGCGCGAAGTGGGCGTGGCATTGGCTCAACTCGGAAAGCAGATTGGAGGCTTTAATTAACTTGGTGCAGGGAGCAAAAATATTGAAATTGTCATAAGAAAATATTAAGTTATTATTTCTCAAAGATGTGTAACTATAAAAATATATATTCTACCATATAAAAAGGGATTCCCCTCATTTCTCTCAGTGCTTAAAAATCTCATTATTCTGGACATGTTGATTCTGCAGATGAATTCATCCAGTTTCGCTTTAATTTCAATTTTTATTAACAACCAACTTCATTACGGACTTCAACTGCAAGCAAACAAGAACACACCGCACTCCGCCGCCAGCCGGCTTGTCCTTGTAAACTGTGGCTTTATCCCCCGGTCTAAGCTGGCTTTAACAGGACATTAAGCCGACATATACACATAATAAACGCTGCTGCATGTGTTTGTCCTGCGGTCTCTGCAGACGTAACAAAAATATTTGGCTTTTCGGCCACTGCAACAACTGGCTTCCAGGTGGTCAAGCAGACAAAAGCCAGACTAAAACCGAAACAATATATACCAAAGTAACAAAAATACAAAATACCCAAGCAGCAGCAGCAGCAGCATTACTTTAATGGCCATCCCTCTGACTCTGACTCGATTTTCTTGGCCAAGGTAAGCAGTTGCGTGCCGGACATCCATAAGTTCTCCGTCCGTTGGCAATCCGGTCACATACTCATAGCCACTCCCCCACTTCCACTTCCGCCATATGAATGCATACAACACAGTTGACTTGTCAGCCTGTTAATTTGCTAAATAATTTTCGAATCCGCCCCGCCCTTTTTCGAACAGTAACTCAAGTTGGCACGCCTCCTTCGAGCGGAGAACGTGCCAAATATTCGGGATGCGAATGTGTTTTACCAAGTTCAGGGAAACTCCAAATGTGTTGGGGTACCTTGAAGGAAAGCTGGGTACTTTATTGAGAACCTTAGCTTATCTAGAAGCCAATAAATTATTTTTTAATATTATCATATGCTGACTTTAGATTTAAAGTTGAGTTAAAATCATTGCAAATAGTACCTAACTGCTGCATCCGTTTTTCTCAGGTACCTCTCATTCTTATTTGTACAAATCCTGGTAGCTATCAAATCTCTACTGTACCTTTACCATCTCTGACCAAATCCTGAGCTTTGCCTAATTCGGAAAGGATACATCCTCTGGACATGGGAGAAACTATTTATGATTTCCCAACACGATTCCGTCCTACACCTTTACTACTCTTTCGTTTATTTGTTTGTCGTTTGCTGACTACGTGAGATGGTTCGCTTTGGTTTAAACAAAAAAAAAATGCACGAATCCTGTGTCCAGAGCCCAATGTCCTTTACACACACTTGCACACACGTTCATCAATTAGCGTTGAAGATTTAATTGTGGCACGTGTGAACTTAATTAAATGGCATTAGTTTGTGTAATTGTAGTCACGATAGAGCCCGGCCCAGCCTTAATTATGGGGTCCTTCGTCCTGTCCCCTCCCCCTAAAAAAAAATTTGTGCAATTAAAGTGCAACTCTGGCAACTGCATTTGCATTCCAATTAATTTTTGAGCACACGCATGCGAAATGCAATTTTTTCGCTCAACTTTTGTTTTGCCAGAGCGCCGAGGAAGGTGCTGCAAAATATAGTAGCAAAAATTGAGGTTTCGTTATTATTATTTCACCAGCACCCAGCCAAGTGCTTAGAGTTTACGCGGGGGATGGGGCGGAGGGCCCAACTTTAGTTGCATTTAATTAGCATTATTGTCATGGCAACGGCAAAAAGCATTTTGCGGTGTAAATTAACTAGGCACCACCCATGGGATATCCCTTTGGAATTGAAACAATTTTAATTATATTATGCACAGCAATTGTTATTAATTGTGCCGGCAAATTACGGATCTGCCATTTGGGGTCTGTGTGTGGTTCATTTCATCAGGTCAACTCATTTGCTAGCCACATGTTTCCGCTCGGCAATAAGGAAGGGATTTGTAAGGCTGCACAGGAAGAGTCAGAGTTGATTGCATAAATGGTTAAATGTACTAATAATTGTACAACTGCTTCTGGCTGGCAGTAAATCTTAAAGGTTTCCCTTTCCCTTTTGGGCAAATTTGTTGCAGTTATGACACTGCATTGGGAGTACTTTAGAAAAGCGAGTTTAAAGCAAGAAAAACATGAATACAAAATGGTATTTTGATTTATATAAATTAAACTATTTAAAAGGTTTAAAAAAGGTTCGAAATTATATAAAGAAATTATAAATAAATAAAATGAAATTTGGGATATCATAATACCTTAAGTTACCAATTTGTATCAAGCTTTCAACAAATGTAAACAGTTAAATTATAGAGTTTGCAGGACAATTAAGAAGCATTTCAAGTTTATTTTTAAGACAACCGTACAAGATCAATATTTAGTTTAAGCTTGCATAATCCATATTCTCGGTTACCCAAGAAGACCAACAAAAATAATTATTGAGTAAGCAAATTGCCAAGCAATTTAACAATCAATTAGCAAGGATTTCCCAAGAAACTATGTACATCTCCGACAAGCCAAGCCTGAACTCGTAATTAGTAAAACATAAATGTTTGATTCCCAATCCTGTGGCCGCAAATGTTTTTCCTAAATCCAGAAACACGAAAATTACAAGCCGAAACACGAACATTCATTTTAAGGTTGGCTACTTTGCAGAGCTTACGGCTTATTGAATGGCAGGACTGCTCGTAGTCTGCTGCCAAAAACATGACCACTGAGAATGGATGCAGTTTTCCCCCGAACTTATTTATTTAACTGACATGTTTTTTTGTTGTTTCGGACAGCAGGAGGAGAGGGGGAAACATGCGGCGAATGCTAATCGGGCAATTTGTGCTATATATTTATCCGATGTGGAGCTCTAGTTGTGCTTCGTACGACTGGTTAAGCCCGTGCTCTGAAGAGGACTTTGGGTTAAAGCCAGGGGATGTGGCGTGGGGTCAACTGCAAATTATTATGGCAGCAAACACGACTAAAATAATAAACAATGAAAATGCCCCTCTAATTTCGGGTCATAATGCTCTCAAATTACCTGAAACGACAAACACACATTTTTCGGCCAGCCAAAGAGCCGCGTGAACCCCCGAATTTTAGTGCAAACTCTTGTCACTGCACTTAAATAATGTAAATATAATTTGGCTGTTTGAACACATTTTATGCGCGCTCATGTTTTTGGCCAGGCCAAAATGCGCCACTGGCCGTTAGGGTTTTGTGACATGTTTTTGTTCATGCCCCCTTTCGGTGGCCACTCGGGCTGCACTCAGGTGACAATGCAACTAATTACAGTCAACAATGCGGCCAGGTCCTATGCTGGCTCTCCATACCCGTTCCCCATCGCCATCACCATGTTAAATAAATCAGAAAGTAATTAAAACAACATGAAATGCGACTGTGAGTCGCAGTCACAGCTTCGGCTGCCGTTTGAGTTTCTGTTTCAGTTGCAGCTACAGTCGCTGTTGGCTTTTCCGCTTCTGATTTAGTTTCAGAGTCAGAGCAGAGCCAGTTCCAGCGGAAGCAGCACTTGCCTTCCTTGCATTGCGGTGCTACCCGTTTAGCAAATAAAACTGGGAAAACAAGAGGGGAATCTGACGGCGGAAAGACACATTTTATATACCCTTGCCGGTAGTAAGGGAATCTGTGGTCCGAATTTTAAAGCGAAAATTATTTAATCTGTATTGGTTTTTATGAAGTTATTAAATCTGCATTCTATTTTTCAAAATTAAAATGACAATTTTAATGATAGCCCCTTTTAGAATTTTGAAACTGTTGTATATCTTGAGAACTAATATTCTTAATATTTTATTTATAAACAGTTGAAAGTTAAATTTTTGGCAATCACTGTCTTTTTGGGCAAGTTTCGCATTCCTTAAATTAAAATTTATCGATATATTTATAACATCAATTTTTTATATAAGCCAAAAGGGAAAAATCCCATAACTTAGTCAAAAATGCATCAATTTTAATTCGGAAAACATTTATTTGTTAGTTTTTATTAGGTTAACAAATCTGCATACTAAATTTAAAATTTTAAAAATCAAAATTTTTTTTCGAATTTTTGACAATTTTGACGATGTTACCCCTTATAAAATTTTGAAAAAATTAAAAAAAAATTTTTTCTTTCAAATATGGCTAGATGAACTCGGCTTTTGATGCTGATCAAGAATATATATGATTTATGGGGTCGGAAATGACTCCTTCACTGCGTTTCAAGCTTCTGACTGAAATTATAATACTTTCCAAAATTATAAAAATAAAGGCATAAAGCAGTGAATATATTAATTTTCTTAAGGTAAGTAAGTAAGAGTAATGATATAAATCGTTTAATTTTTAAAAAGTGTTGCATTTTTACAAGGTTTTGAAATAAATATCAGATTTCTATGAAAAATGTGTAACAACCAGACTAAGGTTCGTTATCAAATTGAACTGATGAGAAAGGATTGGATCCTTTTATTCTTCTATTTTGTTTACTTAAAAAGTATTTTTGTTGATGTATTTATCTCTTAACTTCAAACACTTTAACCAATATTTTAAAGTATAGCAAACTATCCAGAAAACTTGAGAATATTAATAAAATTCACCCATCAATAATCTGTCAAATAAAAAACCATATTTCGCATTCAATGTAAAAGTGCTTTTCCCTGTTTTAATTTTTGTAGTTCCTCAAAGTTTCCAGCAAAACTTATAGTGTCCCTTCCAAGGGTATCGCCGAAACAGGGACAACAATGACAACCATCGGGAAGTGGGAAGTGCAGCCACAATAACAAAACACACAACTGGGAATAGAAGCTGGCAGGGAATGGAAGCGAGAATAGGAGCAAAAAAAAAGTGGATGCAAAATAAACTTAATTTACGCTTATTTGCGCTGACAAATGTTTCGAAGGAGTGCAACTTTTAATTGCAAAATTTATTTCATTTGCTCAGGCGAAGCAATAACAATTGCCACAACAGTTAGCCCGGCTAACCGAGCACGAAATGTTAATTGAAACAAACTTTATTGTGTATCAGCAGTTATCAGCTGAAATCCCTTGATGATAGTTCCACATCACTGTCAGTTTTTGGTGGTGATAATTACGAGCAGCTAGGCACTTTGCCCGAGGGCGGCCATACGTCATGGAAAGCTGTCAATAGAGGCACGATTTATGGCCCAGTTTAATCAGCATCCGGCCACCACCATTAAATGCGAAATCATTTTTGCCATGGCTAGCATAAAGTTCTTCAAAGTGCCGAAGCAAGAAATGTACATTAGTTGAGGGGGGCAAAGTGTTCTCACACTTTTTGCGGCTCGTGTTAAAATACTCGGTATATTATGCAAGTGCAGAAGGGTATACTGAGTTCGTAGTAGAAAGAATATTGGAATTGGATAGTAAGCTATATATATTACTCATAGATCAAGACATTTTTAATTTAAATTAATTTGAAGAAGTATTTTAAGTATAGAAGAGATTTTACTTGTCTTTATTTGAAGCCCCATCGTAAGCACTGACTTTTGACAGAAAATGGTTATATTTCTTGCGTTGTAAGAGTATTAAATTCTCCTATTTAAATGAATTTGAAAATATTAAATTGCAAGAGTATTAAATTCTCCTATTTAACTGAATTTAAAAATATAAAAAACCCAAATATCCTCTACAACAATCAGCGGGGGCTCCCCTTACTTTATTTTTTGGTCCCCCAAAGACTATGCAATGCTTTTTACTTACTAAAAGGCTCGGTATTCCATGTTCGGGTCTCACTTCTTCTATTAGTCTTTTTTTCATTCATGCTCTTATGCCGCAGGCGGAATTTTCATTAAAGCATTTCTGATGTCTAATTTGCATATTTTTGCAGCTGGCCGAGTTGCATGCCGACACTCTGAGGCAGGCAAGTGACACGTTAAGCATTCAAAAATGGGGGAAAGTGATGGGGGCAAAGCGGGGAACAAGAGGGGGAAGGAAAACACGAGCAAGAAGAGCGAGGGGACGGCGTGTTGCACTCGAAAGAAAAGTGCAAGCCGGTTTTTGTTGCCGCCGACGCCTTTCTCGGCGCTGATGGCCAGCTGTCAGTGGGGCGACGCCCCACATCCTTTTTTGGCTCAGATTTTCGGGGCCAGGGGACAAAGTGTCGAGTGGCAACACTAATTCGCATGCAACAACAGCGGCGGCTGCCAGTGAACATGCAAAGTGCACACACACAAACACTGGAGCACAGTGTGTTCTGTGTCCTGTATCCTTTATCCTGTGTGTGTGTTTTTTGTTGGATTTTCAGCTAAATTTGTGCCGGCGCTTTTTGCGCTCGCTTTTTGTTAATTTCCAATTTTCAAACCATTTCTGGTGGTGTGTGTTCGTGTGTGTGTGTGTGTGCACAGCTGTGTGTGTGTGCTGTGTCTTCGGTCAACATTTCGTTTGGCTCATGGCATTAATTCAATTACTGTTTGCATATGGCCAGGGATCCCAGAGAGCGAGCGGGAGCAGTCAAGAGCTCATGTAAGTTTCATCGTTCCGTCGCTTTTTGCTCCGCTTAAACGGATGCAGCTGGGCACAGGACGAACTGGATGCACAGGATGCCAGGATACATGAGCTGCACACGCACATCCCCCAGAAAGGAGAACCTTAAATTGCGGTTCAAATTAGACCAGAAATCTGCACAAAATTCCGGGAAAGCGTTTAAGCTTTCCAACCTGAAAATATTTTCCGATTTGCTGGAATATTTCTTTTATCCTGTATCCTTTTTCCTTTCTGATTGCCCCCATTTTTCAGTTCTAGGAATTGGAATTTATATGCAGATGTACTCACCAAAGCCTTGGAACACATAACGTATGTGAGAAGGATTCAGGGCTTAATTAGTTCCTCCTGATTGCGTTTTAAGGCCTATTCGGTTACGAAAATGTTTTTCCCTGCGCAGATCCTTGTTGACATATTCCTTTACGGACGTAAGACGGATTGCCACTATGCAAAAACTCGATAAACCTGACCGTTCAGAGCGATCGCGACTCGCGTTTCTTCTTGGGGCTTCTGCCGCTGCAGCCGTTGGTGCGAATGAGCCACCACCTGCCAGATGCTTGGCCATTTATAATCTGGCCCAGAAGTCAGAAGTGGTAACTGGTAACTGGTAGATGGCTAAGCGCCATCGCCGGACCATGCTATTGTTAGATATGCCCACCTGTTGGCAGTCGGAGTAAATGGGCAGAAGCGAAAGAGCGATTGTCATTGGGAGCGGAAAAGCCAGCGGAACGCTCAAACTAATTACTCCACTATCACAGGGCTTGTAAATACAGCGGAGGGTGGAAAAATGATAGCGATTAGTGGGATATTTTGAAAGTTAATAGATTTTAATATTTAATTTAAAATATATTTAGGGATATTTGTATTCCTACATTTACATTCCTACGATCTAGCCTTGTTCTTCTGTCACTTTTTCCATTAACAGCTACCTATTTTAGTTCGGATAATACTTTCTCAGTAGTCTAGTTTTTAGTATGATTTATAAGTCAAAATAAATTAATATTGAATCTAGGGACTATATTAAATATTTTAAAGAGGAACATTAGGAAATTTAAAAGATAAATAGAACAAAACGAAAATAATAAAATAATATAAGGAATAATATGAAATACTTTAGTTATTTAAGTTCTAGAAAAAGTTCATTTCTAAAGATGTATTTATTATTTATTTATTATTTATAAATGAAGATGTATTTCTTATCTATAAATAAATACATCTTTATAAATTAACTTTTTCTATAACCTACTTATCTTATTACAATTCCTATTCGTGTACCCCGCACTGTCAGCTTCCGAGTAAGAAGGATAAAGCTGGACGTCACCGTGGCCGTCGTCATCGGCGGCATTATGTACAGAGAATATATATATGTATGTACAACCCATATATTTATATTTATTTAGAATGGTGTGCAGCGGTGGCAGCTCACTGAGCAGTGGCAGCCTGCTTATCGCCACTCGCCCAGCCGACAGAGAGCGAGGGAGCGAGTGAGGAAGAGCCGACTTCTCCCACACTGCAGCGGAATATCCCGGCGCGCCGATAACATTTGAATTTTCGGCTTGATTTATGGCCATAACATGGAACTAACTCCCTGACATATCGGAACAAGCCACAAACAAAAAGCGGGCACAACAAACGCTGACGCAGTCGACGAGATCGCACTTCGGAATCGAGTCATTATTGGCATATTCATGACTACCGGCTTTAAGTCTCAAAAATATTTTCCTGATTAGAGAGAGGCATGCTTTTTGGTTATTTCAAAAATAATTTGGTAGCATTAGAAAAGGGGAACTGATATCGAATGGAAGTTTTCAATTAATGCAATCCAAGAATTTCGATTCATGTTCGTTTTTCTGTCTTGTCAAAAACAAAGCAAATTCAATTGACAGTCTTTCATTGTTGTTTGCCAATTGTCACATAACGTTTTTCCTGCGTTTTCACCTTGGCATGTTTGCTAAACCATATTTATAGTCTTTTTGGCTTAAGCTTCGATGCTTTCTACTCGGTTGATGCTCTTTCAGGGGTTAAGCTTAATGATTTGTATATTATATTTCAGTTTTAAAATTCGGGAGTGTTTTATTTTAAAAGAAAATAGAAGAACAATTAGGAATTATGCTAAATATCTTTATTTTTCTTTGTTTAAAGAATGATAAAATATTTTAGATTCTAAAATTTAGAACTATAATTTACAATATTTTAGTAAGCAAAAATAAGTTACAAAGTTATTTACCATATTTTTAGCGGAAATATAATATATAAATACTTGAAAACCTTAAAATATATAAGCTAAAATAGCAAGCAAAAATATAAAATGAAAGCATTTTAAACTATTTTAGAAAGCGCAAATATTCTACTATTTATTATAATTTTTATATTTGCTTATTACCAATATATCTCAGATCTGATTCTCAATTTACCAAGTGTATGTATTCGAAGAGCATTCCTCTGATGAAGTTCATCACCAGCTGCTTTTCCTCATTTTCATTTCTCTTGGGGAGCAGTGAACATTTCTCATAGCTGGTCCACATATTTGCCAAGCGTTTGCTTTTGGGTTAAACGCTTTTATTGCATTCTGCAGATGCCAATGTGACGTTGTCGTTGCCATTATTGGCTCTGGTCCCGCCTCACTGCTCCTCTGGCCCGCCTGGCTTGTGCTCCCCACTTACGATCTAATAAACTTTACATTTGTTTGGTTTGCGTTTTTTTCCCCACTCTGACTGCAGGCTGATATTGCACTGGCTGGGCTGGGTTCTTCCGTTTTTTATGTGCTCAGAGCTTCGCTCCATTGTTGACTTCTTTTTAATGTCCTAGTCCTGCTCCGGCTCCTGCTCCTTGTTCGGCTCCTTGTGGCTTTTCAACTCTCTGTCGCTGCTCACTCATTTCGTTTTCGGACATTTACTTAGTCCATCAGTCCATCCCTTCGTCGTCCTGCCGCCTTCCAGCTTTTCCGGCGACTTTGACATCTTAAAGTTTATCAAATAGTTGCGGCAACAACTTCTGCTTCGGCTTTTGTGTGTGTTTGTTTATATTTTTCTGCGGTCATGCTTTGTGGTTTTCACCTCGTTTCTATTTATTTATGCAGATCTCGGCTTTTCCATAAACTTTCGTTTTGTTTTCTGTGGAATATACAACAGGGTTCTAGTTGAGGAGTTTTTTATATATAATTTTTTTTTGTTTTGTTTTGTTTTTGGTGAAGCAATTAAAAAGTATTACTTTGGCGGACAACTGGGCGTATACGTAATTTCCTGGTGCTGGACACAGAAAGCTGTAGGAAATATTTTAATTGCAGTGGAGTTCTTTATTCAAACGGATGTATTTTTTATTTATTATAAACTTAATTTAAATGTAATATAAATATTTTTCTTAAACTTGACTTAGGATCTTCAATAAGCCCAATTGTTCCGGGAAAACATTCCTGTTCTGCCACCCGTGGAGCTTTGCTTTAATTAATTTCCCGCTGCAGTTCGTCAGGTATTTTGGATTACACCTCCGATGCCTAATCAGCGTATAATCTATATGGAGAGTGACGCACGTCCACACATTCCCAGCCACAGTGGGAGCCGCGTCCGGGGGCAATCAAACGCCCACCGGAATGCGGAGCGGTGCACATGCCTCGGCGGAGCATAAATCACACAAAACTATTCCCAGCTCCGACACTTACACGGACGCTTATCGGGGCGAATGATTGCCACTGCCATTGCTACCCGATGTCTATTTTGATATATACATATATGTATATATCTATGCAATGTCGGCTGCCCTTCAATTTTATTCAATAAGTCCGTTTATGACCCCTCTATCTCCTGCCCCATTGTAACTAATATCGAACACGCGTTTTAATTGAATTTCACGCGCTCCTCATAAAGTTACAGCGTGTCCAGTGCCAAGGATTTTATGGCTGCTCTGCTTGTGTGTGTGTGGCTGGATATTTATATCTCCCAATATATATATATATCTATATAGAGAGTATAGCTGCCGTCTCCTTTAATTGCCTCGCTTCTTGTTATGGCAAATCGTAAAATCCGGCTCTGTTATTGCAGTGTTCCTAGTTTATAATAATAATAATAACAGTAATAATGGACATTGACATTGGGGCGTATACGTAATGCGCTATATTTGCGGCGATAGGTTGTAAAATTAATCGAATAATGTATTACGCGGAATTGTTCATTAGCTTCTCTTTGTCCTCAGTTCGGTGCAGATATTAAAGGTCACCTACACTCCCTTTTTTGCTTTATTTTTCGGGGCGGAACGTGTTTGGTTTTTAATTACCAGCCGATAATTGCAATCGAAAAATTTTTTATCAAAGGAGAAGCTCGTTATCGCCACTTGATGACGTTTTTCTGGGTTGGCGATAAGCGGGGTGTGAGATTCATGTCGTCACTTAGCTTGGTCTATTTTTTTGGCAAATTAATAATAGAGAAATCTTGGCAAAAGGAAGAAGGGTAATGTTTTCTATTTTAGTGATATAATTAATACTAAACTTTGATGAATAATTAAACCAAGGGATGTAAAGATAATATATTTTGTCTGTTTGTGATTTTATCTGTTATAAGAAACGATGGTTTTATGCTAACTTCCGGATTAGTAATAATTAACCTTCTAATCAGGTAAAGGTATTCAAATATCACTTCCTGAATAATTCAGCCATAATTTATCCGGATATCCGCTTCCTATTCCGACTCATTTCCAAAAATTACAACTTTCCTCATTTATTTATTTTTATAGAGCATTTCCTCCAGTGATTTCTAAGCCACTCCAATTGGACTCGATTCCCTCCACTTATGTTATCAGGTTTCCTGGACAAATTTTTATTCGTTTATAATGCCACCATTATGAGCTAATTAGTCACTTAGCCATGTGGTTTCAATTCCTATATATGCCTTCGGTTGACAGTGCTCCAAGAAGTGCGGGGGTCGTAAATTAAATTATGGTAGTACGAGTGTTCGAGTAGCAGGTGATTTTTCTTGACTCAAGCTGGCTGAGTCAAGTGCCGGGCGGCGAAAAGTGAGTTGCCAGGCGAGAGAGTGACTGACAGCAGAAGACGCGGCGGAGTGGCATTGAAAATTGTTTTACTACGGGGCCATTTACAAAACAATTACACTTATTTTTGCGCCATTTAACACCACTTTCCCCCCCCGACTGACAATCCATCAGCGGCTGCTACTCAGCGCCGCGCGGACGGAGCTCAGACTCAGCTCCTCGACTTCATTTCGTCCTGACAGCTTTGAGTGGAAATAAACCTTGGGGCCCCAGGCCAGGCCCAGCACACGCTGAGAAAGTATTGAAATAAGTTTTTATATTTAAAAAGGGGGTTTTAGAAAAAATCTTCGACTATATGTAAGGTTTTAAAAAAAATAGAGCTTGGTTTACCAAGAACTTATAACTACATAAATCCATCTGTAATTTTTTATGACATCATTGTATCCATTGAAATTTGTAAATTTATTTCAGTGCATTCGTTTGCAGTTGCAGCAACGTTGGCCGCCAAAGTCCTGCTTAGTATGCAGCTCAGCCAGGAGAAGAGGCAGCGACAGCTGAGGAATTGCAGACCTGCAATGGCAGGTAAACAAAATTAATCATACGCCCCGAAATACCATGGCGTTCTCCTTAAACAATTTCGGATAATTGAAAGGTTATCTTCGCTGTGAGTCAACTCGAGAGGCCAAATGCCTTTCTGCCAATTTTCGGTTAAGCTAAAGATAAAGCTAATCAAGTTGGGTAATTATATTATTCTTGGAATAAAAAAAGGTTAAGAAACTTCTATGTTTATCTATAAAATTTTCAACAAATTGTATATAACATTAAATGCAAAACTGTTCCCCAAGATACAAAGGAATCTTCAAACATCCAGTTTTAATTTGCAAGTTCATATTCAAGGTTTCCAGTTTATTTATATATTTAAAGAACATAAAGTTCATGTAATTAAAATTTCGCCAAGAAAACCCAAGTCTTCTAAGGATGATGCTTGAAAAGACTCTCTAACTTCTGGGCATATCCCTGCTTCTGGCTGATCTGCTCCTCGCTGGCTAACTGGGCCTTAAATCCCTCGGCTGCCTGAGGAGCAGCAGTTGCCTCCGGCACAGCAGATTTCCCATCCAGACAGTTCTGGAACTCCACATAGGAATTGCTGGAGCGGACCTCGTAGTTGTGGGTGCAATCGGTGATGCAGGCATCGCGGGCGAACTCGTAGAGGGAGATTTCCTGCATCAGAGCTCCGATGTAGACTGCGGCATCGTGGGAGATGTCACTGGCCACCCTGGAGTGATTGGTGCCCTGGCAATGCAACACTTGGTTAGGTTATCCTAGGGAGCTGGGGACTTGCCAAACTTACCTGGGCGGAGTAGCAGTTGAGGGAGTCCAGACTGTTGTTACTCTGGTCGCATTGCAGCAGGAACTTGCAGGAGTCGTACGTGTTGTTGCTCAGGGTCCACACATAGGTTTCGTAGCGCTCCATGGAATCCTGCTTGCCCGAGTCGAATTTGCTGGAGCACTCGTTGTACTCCACCTGGTAGCTGGTGTAGTCGTCGTCGAAGACGCCCTGGTAGTACGCGAAGCAGGCGGACGCCAGGGCGGGATTGTTGCGCTGCACCTCGCTGGTGGCACTCATGATCTCGAACATCTTCGAGGGTCCCGAGACCAGGCTGGGATTCGCGACGGAGGAGCCGATGGCCACGGCGGCCAGCAGGATGGCGATGAATTGGGCTTGCATGTTGCTTGCTTGACGGTTCGTTCGTAACTTGGTCAAAAGCGTGAGATTGACCAAGTTTTTATAGGCCATTTGCCGCATTATTGAATCGCCATAAATTATCCGAAAGGTAAGAATTCTCTTATATCTTGCCGGTGATAAGAAAAATAATTAATATAACTTCCTTGCTTGCTACACTGAACAAAATTATTTATATTAAATGTATGACGATCTTAGAATTCAATAAATAAAATATTTTATTATATTTATTTCTAAAAGTTATTGAAAAATCATACTCAAGTGTTTAGAAGTCTAAAAATAATAAAAACAGTTCTAAATTTGAAATGTAAGACTTAACTTGCGTTTAGAAAATTGCTTAAAGTTAGTTTAATAATTTTGTTCAATAAGAAATCCTTATATTTATTTTATGATTTAATAGGACATTACTCACTTCCCTTATAAACTGTTCCAATATTTATCTTAAATGGCTAAAAAGAGCTTAGTAAGAATTCGCTGTCAAAAATAAAATAAATTTATGACAGCCTTTCGACAATCGTTAAGACATAAAATTGGTCCGGCAGTAGATAACCTTTTGTTATTAAAACATTATTATTAGGCCTATATTTTCCTCATATCTATTGGTTAAAAATTTCTCTGAAAATACATTCTAAAATGATGGCATCAAGTGTAATACCAATTG
Source organism: Drosophila seguyi (assembly GCA_008042675.1). NCBI lineage: Eukaryota > Metazoa > Arthropoda > Insecta > Diptera > Drosophilidae > Drosophila > Drosophila seguyi. The sequence goes on along the minus strand of VNJU01007170.1, from coordinate 2,982 downwards.
ATTTCCTATTTGTTTACTAACCTCTTCCCGACATTTCCTAAAGTCCGGTCTTATCTCGTTTGATTGATTGGTTGAACTACTTTTAGGATGAAAATAAGTTAAGGTAACTTGTTTATCAGAGCACCAATTATACGTCATGGAGTGTTGATAACAAAGTTTCTGGTCAACCTTATTCAGATATCATCCTTGCCCTAATAAGTGTGCTGATAACAGCAACTAATTACATTTCTTGGTTAGTAGAAGGTAATAGATAATAATTACTAAGCTTCATTTAACTTTGAATTACATTTTTTAATAGGAAAAAGCTTCATATGAATACTAAACAGATTAAGACTGGTAAATAGGATTCGACACAGTTAAATTAATTTTGTAATAAGCAAATTGCTAACATATTTCCTTTTCACTCGAAAAATAACTAGAGTATGCCAGCATTTAAAAATACTATTTAAAGGGGAACCCCACTTTTATAAGCAAACGGAAAATGCTATAAATCATTTCACGGCTTCCAGAAATTGAAAAGTTTTGCTTTTAAACCAATGCATTAACTTTTTCTTTAAAAGCAAACCAGACAGAAAATCAATCAAATGAATTTACTGAGTGATAACAATATATAGTCAAAATATAGATAAACATATATCCATTCTTATTATCTATATTAAATATGTGAAAAATATTAAATATTAAATTATTAATTTCATTAAGAATTCATTCATAATTGCCACAATACCTTCATTATGAATAATATATATTTTTTTAAGGGACATTATATGACTAAGTAAAGATTGGCGGGCATAACTTGATAAGTTTCTTATCAAAGAAAGATCTGATCGGAACTAACTTGGGTGGCATCAAATAATGATATATGACATTTTCACCGGGGAAAACCCTCTCCAAAATACAGTTTTGAAATCTTAAAGACTGTCGCAAATTTATAACTGACAAAATTCGGGGCTTAACTTTCTTAAAGAAAGTAATGCAATGGGAAGTACATTCGGGGTTTCCTTCGTTTTCATTATGTATCTTATCAACTCAAATGTATTTAGTCAGCTAACCTAGTAACTTAGTTTCGCCCATTTCCCCTGCCTTTTTGTGTCGGGCCTTTCCCTTTTTCCATATATCGTATATTTTTTTAGACTTTTAGGTGGCGGAATGTTGGGTTAGTCACCCTCAATCGAGGTTGAGGTGTTTTTTTTTGGCCAGACTGCGGGGTTGTCTTGTGACAACTCAGTTGTCATAGGTTTTCCGCATTAAACGCGTTTATGTCTTTAAATATATATTTTCGATCCATCATAAGCTAGATATTAGAAGTAGATATCGTTGAATTTTTGTGGAGTTCGCATACTTTTGGGTGTCTATAAAAGCCTTGCTCCGTTGCCAATTTAGTTTAGAACAAGTTGGAAAAAAGAATTCAATGCATTCCTTTACTTTCGCCATCCTGCTGGCCGCCTTGGCCTTCAGCTACTCGTCCACGAGTCCCAGGCTCGTTGAAGGACCCTCGAAGATGTTCCAGCTACTGAGTGCCGCCGGAGAGATGCAGCAACTTAATCCTGGCCTGGCTGGCCCCTGCTTCGCCTACTACGAGGAGGTCTTCAACAAGGAGTACGAGGTCTACCGGGCTGCTTACAACGAGTGTGTCAGTCAGTTTGGCGCTGGCAAGAATGGGGTCCTGGAGCGTTACGACAGTGTTGTTTGGAGTCTGGGCAACACCACTTACGCCTCCTGCCAGGCCCTGATCAACTGCAACACCAGAAACAACAGTCTGGACTCGCTCAACTGCTACAACAGTCAGGTAAACGATTTTATTCGGAATTGAATCAGTTATCCGAAGGTTGTTCTACTTTGCAGGGCACTAACAACTCCCAGGAGTTGGCCAGCATTGCTTCAAATGCCTCTTTAAGCTCCGGTTCCCTGACCCAGGAGATCTCTCAGCTGGAGTATACGCGGGATCTGTGCACCAATACCACGACCCGCAACTATGGCATCAGCTACGATGCCTCCTACGAGGAGTTCCAGAGTTGCCTTTCCGGCGAGACTTCAGTGCCAGCTGCTGCCGTGTAAACTTCATTTCTATCATTATCTATATCCTTAATAAATGAGAGAAATTCAAGCAAAATAATTTGTATGTTTACTAAATTTATTATCGAATTTCAAAATACTTAAAGGTGGTTAATGAGACGTATGCTTTATCTCCATAGAATTATCTAGAGTTTCGTGATTCTTGCTTTCCTGGAATCTTCTTCACCACTTCAAGAGCTAAATTACCTTTTGTCTTGCAATTATCTTGATTTAAAAATAAAATTGATATTAGCCCAATTCCTGGAAAGCGATCAAGTCTAAGATATACAGGCCTGTTCCAGTTTCCACTTCCGAAAAATTTACTCGGATTCGGATTTCCCAGACCTGTTCTAGTTTTCACTTCCGAAAAATCCCCTCTGATTCGTATTTCCCTCTGTTAAGTCTCTGTTAACTTCCGAGCGAAACCGCTCGGAAACTTTCCGACTGCTATTGTGCCGGCGGATTCAGATCCGCAATCTCATAAATTAATTATTTTAAAATACAAGGCGATGTTGAAAATTGCAAATGTAAATTGTATTTCATTCTCTGATGTTTCAGGAACATTACTGCATTTCTGAATTTTCTAAAGGTGGCACGATTGATTTATAAAAATTTTTTTTTTGGTTGCACTTCAGAATCAGTTCGATTCTAACTTTCAGCAAAATTGCAAATCCGACCGGCTTCCGACCGAAAAAGTCGGAACTGAGTGGGACATTATGAGGGCTGTCAGGGTTCCAAAAAACATATGGAATATGCCTTTTATTAATTTTTAGCAATTGTATTTTTATTTGTTCTTATATTCAAAGAACTATTATTAATGCACATTAAAAAAAAAAATTGTGTTTGGTAAAAACACCAATTAAAATTCTGTACAAACCGTGTGTAATGTGAAGGGAAATTTTTCTTCAACCTCGGCAACTCTTTTCA
>VNJU01007164.1:0-94451 GCA_008042675.1 Drosophila seguyi | reverse complement strand
TTATTATTATTATTATTATTATACTCCCGTCAACGGCGTTGTTTCTGCCATTCCTGCTGCTTTTATTCTGCCATTGTTGCAGTGGAAAGTTTACACCTCTCACTTTCCTTTCTTGTGCTTACTTTTGGCATTACGTTGCTTGTATTGTTTATTGTTACGTGTACATATACACCTGTAGTAAATATGTATTGGGAATTCCCAGCGACATCAACATGGACATCATCGGGATCACAGCTTTGCAGTTTTCGCTCGGCTTCGCTGTCAGACTTCTAGACTTGGCCAAGAAAGGACTTCAAGTGCAAGTTGAGTCCTGCAGGTGCAGTGCGTTGAAATTGCTTTGTTGACTTTCCAAGAATCAAAACTTATTAAGTTATTTTCAATGGAAATGAAAAATTCCATGCCAGGAAAAACGTAGCATAACTTTGGAATTTCTTAGGAGTACTCCTTGTTATTTTTCATGAAAGGAAATATTTAGGGCAATCAGCTTTTAACAGACGAAAATGGGAGTCGTAAGTTCTTAAAGAGTTTATTTAACTACAAGAGTTTAGGGGTTTTTTTAAAATAGGAATTGCAGAACTAAAAATATCTGAAAATAGTTTGTATAGTTCAAGAATATATTATGAATCTCTAATAATTATAAGAATAAAATAAAAAAGATCTTCGTTCCTTTTTAAGGTCTGTGATATCTGCGAAACCTATACACCTTTCTACAACACAACTTTCGACCCAAGTAAAGCCTTGTTAAAAATACTTTGTATATAAATCTCCTCCTTGCAACGGTGGGTGACTTTCACTTTCTGTTTGCAGGTGCATTCGCAGCTTTATTTGTATTACTTTCAGTAAGTTGTGTCTGTCTGTGTGTTGCCTTTATTCCCAGCTGCAGAGCGAAGGATTCTTTTTGTTAGTTTGTTTGGCTGTTTGTTGGCCTGTTGTTTTGACTTTGGCGACAATCTTTGTATTGTTTTCAGCTTTCTGTTTATCTGTGCAGTTTTATTGTTTGACAGCTCTTTGGTTATCACCACCGGCTCCCCCATTGTGTGGAGCTGGTAATCCGGTTAGTGTGGGGGGATTATGCGGCATTAAGGACATAGGATATATAGGGGAAACGAGACGGTTTCCCCTTTTTTGAAGTGATCTCGGCAAGGACACTTGATACATGTAGGGGGAATAAATATTATGAAATTGTTAGGGCCTTGTTTTGAATCTTAAATCTGTTTCGAATTTTTTATGCTGATAAGTGGAGTTTTTTTTACTTACTTTTTATATTAAATGAATATTGTGCAAAGGAAATACATAATAATATATTTAGTATACCATATATTTTGTATAAGAAGACCGAGCTGATAGTCAGCTCTCTTGTATAAGTAAACTTTTATCGATTTTATGTTCAAGTCCTTGCCAATTTCGGTGGGACTTTCCCCCAGTTACACTCTACAGCACTCACAGTCACCGCCATTTTTCGCCCTCTCAAAACACTACTTAACGACTTTTCTGTTGCCCCCAAATGTCTGAGTATGAGGACAGCAATAAAGATGTAAATTAAACAGGTGTTTCCCATTCCGTTTCCAGGGGAGTTCCCAGCAGCAATGCAGCACGCGGCACCAGCGCATCCTCGACCCTCGCCCACTCGCTGTCTGTTTGTGTACCTGTGTGTGTGCTTCTTCAGCTGGGCGCTTGCCGGTGGATCGCTGCGCTGCTGGGCGCCGCTATGGCCACGCCCCCGCTCTCCCAGGCCAGGCGGAGGAGGCGGGAAGCTCGAGGAGCAGCAGGAGAAGCGTTGTCAGGACATGCGCTGCAACACATCCTCGCTAGCCTTTTGAGGTGCCAGCACTGGCGGTGGTGTGGCCGCTGGCCCTGGCCAAGGATACTAGGACAGTGGACGCAGCAGGAGCAGGAGCAGAGGGACCTTCGCCTGTCCCGGCAGCAACTTAAACTACAATCAAGAACGGAGGCGGCAACGTGTAGGCAACTCTTCGAGACGGACATCAGGTGAACGCACCCACTCCTGGCTGCCCCTGGCTGCTCGAGGCCACTCTCAACTCAACCGTAAGCTGTAACTATAATAACTATAAAGCGTATACATATAACATAACTTTACTGGCTACTGCGTTTTTCTATAAATCCAGCGACGTATACGTAATATTTAGCACAAAAAAAAAAAAAAACGAAAGGAAACGTAAAAATATGAGATATGACCTATGCTAGAGATAATGTAAAGATCAAGATCGAAATCAAGCCAAGTTGTCGCCTTTTTTTATGTACGACTCTGTATCATACAATGAAGCTATCTAAGTCCTTGGTTTCCCTGTTCCCCTAGATTTGGAAATTGTGTAAATAGGCTGCATAGCATACCTAGAGACGCTTTTCAATCGACTCTTTCCGACCTTCGATACCATTTTATAGCTGAAGTCTTAACCGAAAACTACCCTTCAAAGTAGGCTAATAAAACAAAATGAAAAACAGAATACAGTAATATATTTTCCAGCTAATACCAGAACAGGAAACGCTTCTCGACTGCCACTTTGTGACTGCTCCCCCGAAGGCAAAGCGAAAATTCTCATTTGCATTTGCGAAATCCTAATAGACAGATAAATATTCAACCGAAAGGCAATTAGCAAAACGCAAACTAAAAACATTCAACTTCAAGTACAGGCTAAAGCAGAAACGAGGATAAAAAAAAACAGAAATTAAAACGAAAAAGAAAACACTGTGTAAAATATAAAAGAAGAAAACTAAGGCAAGGGTAAACGTAGCCACAAGTTAAAGCAAAATAAGAGGATGGAAGGGACGACCCGTCGAGGGGAGAATTTTTCTTTTGGCTGCATCTGAATGGTTAGAAATTAAGTCATAAAGCATTTGAAAAAAGCAACCCTCGAATAAGTTGTTTCGTTATGTTCTTGTGTAATGTACAAATTGAATAAACATAAGTATTACTTACCCAACGTGCAGTGAAAGGTTTGCATGTAGGATACAATCGGCGAGGACGGAAAATTGTTGCACATTCCATATATTTATTTGTTGTTACTCAAAGCGAGCAAAAATTAGTCAAGCGTTTAGCGAAACGAAAAGAGATACATTAAGAAATACCCAAGGGAGCTTAGAGGAAAGGGTATTTAGATCTAACTAAAAGTTAAATTTTCTATAATTATTCGAATGTTTTCAAGTACATTTTCCATTCGAACTTCCACGATTTGTTTTCCATTTCCTCTCTGGGTTGCAACTCAAAGCCTTCTTTGTCTGGCTAATTTCTGTCATCACACCAAACTTTGCCATAGAGCACGTAAAGCTAACCAAATATACATATATATAAAAAAGAAAAAAACCAATAAAATCCAAATGTTACGCAAAAAATTAAAGCAAACAAAAAGGTATTGATAAAGATTAAACTAAAGGGGAAAAAGTTTCATTAATCAAGCTAAGCAGTAAGCAAAAAATAAAACTAAAAACAGACAACAGACAGAAAACAAAAAGAACTATTGATACCAAGCATGAGCATGATTCAGAGGTTAAATCAAAGCAAATGCAGCCCCAACATGTTTTTCATAAGCTTTTTTCCAACTACCGTGTAAAATATATCAGCAAAGCAAATAAACATTCAATATCTATTCATACGAATTTTCATGTGAGTAAAATCTGTTCAAATTGTAAGGCTACAGGGGCGAAAAAATGGAATTCAAATTAGAATTTGCATTGTGTTTGATGAGGCGTTTTATGGTTATATTCGATATTCATTGCAAAATGTTGTCAAGCGGCTTCGATTATCGTCCTCAATATTCCTTTCTGTCAAGTGAAATATTTAAATACTTAAGGTGTTTTTCCATCACTCTGCTCAATCAAGTTCAGTCTACATTCCACTTTCATCAGGCAAGTTCTTAAGATACTCTAAGTCTAAGCAAAAAAGAAGGAAACACATGAAATGATAACTACAAGACCGCATAAAACTGAAGTAAATATTATATATGTAAATGTGTATTTATAAAATTATTATATAAAGAAATGCTATATATATATATATATATATATACATTAAAGAAACCTAGTTTATTTAACACATGCCCCCAAGGAAAACCCGAATCAACAATGTTATTAAAGCAAAAAGAAAGCGTAACATTTGAAAGTAACCTTCAATTAAATATGAGCCACACATAAATACGATAAACGAAGAGAAACTGAAGCAGAAATCTTTTAAATGTGTAAGAATTTAAAGTGAATGAGAGAAACCTGAAAATAAAAGAAGGATAAACTGAAAAAAAAGAAAACCGAAAGAACTAAAGCATATTATGTCAACTGTTAATTGAGTTGTTTTACTGGTCAAGCTCTGGGCTGCCGTGGGAGGAGGGTTAATGGCCCGAACAAATGTGTAATAAATTATGCGTAAGTAAAAGTGAGACTCGAGTCTACAACTAAATGCTGGCAAAACAAAGGGGCAAGCCATTTTTCATGCCCGGACAAAGGACGCGGCTGGAGGAGCAGCAGCGATGGGGAATGTGGCATAAGCGATAATATAATGAAACGGGATTAATCATACGACATGTAGGCCAGCCCAGGGGGAGGCATAATGAATGCCAAGTCCTTGCAGCACATTACCCACACATTTGCCGGGTTAACATCATGTTGCGCTCGGCCCTATTCTCGCCGTAACTTAGGGCCCTTACACCGTTACGTGCCATTACGTTACGTGCGGCCTTACGTCGCCCGCTTTTAATAAATATTAGCACATAGTTAAACAGTTGAGTGAGCGCTGATGGAAAATCAATATGTGTACACATACAGGTCCCGCTTCCCTAATGGCCGATGCAAAATATGCTACATACACATATATATATTTTATTGACGAAAAGTTTCGCGGAAAAGCGGAAAAGCACTGGGTCGGACTTCATGCAAAACCACTCAAGGACAAGTGGGCAATAAGCGAAAAACTTTTATTGTTTTATGTCGACAAAAGTTTTTGCTTTTCCAGTGTGTTTACAGAGAAAGAAAAAAAATGGTGAAAGGCATAAAGATTAACTTTGAGTGATTTCTCTTGTTACTTTTCTAAACTTTTTATATAACTCTTCCTCCTATATTGTACTTCTTTTCTTTCTTGTTTAAATATTTTGTTTTGTTAGCAAATCTTAGACTTACTCAGATTCGTAATTATTTTTCTATCTGTAAGCCGCATCAAGATGGCACAGCCGCGTCGACAACATCACCATAATGTTTCATATATTATGTCCAGCCATATAATTTCCTCTCCCGTATGCATGACTTTCCAGCCCCCTCCTCGAAGCCCTTTCACCGCATTTCCTCTAACCATGTGTAATTTTGCACTCTGGAGTCCTGCAACTCTGAAATGCAATTGGATGCAGTGGCAGTGGCACGGTGGCACGGTGGCTCTCATGTCGCTGCAATTGGGCTGGGGGCGTGGCAGGCTCGCATTATAATGCAGCAGCTGTACGGGGCTATAGGTGTTAATAGCCTGTTTATGGATGTTGTGCAATGTGTGAATCCTGCGCCAGTCAAACCAACGGAATGCGGTCTGGAAAATTGGGTTTTGAGTTGGATTAGTGTGCAATGACCGCCCACCGTGTTGGAAGCTGGATTTCGGGAACAAAGGAACGATGGATCCATCAAACAGATGGCATCAACTTGATTGGTTAGGCCAGGATGCAAATTGGTAATTAGTCAATGCGGAATTGGGCAAAATAATGGAGGAGGAATTCATATTAGATCAATTACGGATGGCTATGTAAATGCTTTAAAATATGAAGAGTCTGACAAGTTTCCGGTGTTCTATTGCTATATTTATTTACTGTAATATCTATTTATGACTTAGAATTTTAAGACATTATTATGTTTACAAATAAAGTTTACAGAATTAATCATTTTTACGTATGATGCTTCTATATTTGAGTTATGAAAATGGAACGGCTCTACACATAGAATATACAACATTATAAAATTGGTAAAATAATAGAAACACTAAGAAATGTAAATTGGGTTTGGGTGACGTCTTATTTTTATTTTAATATGCCGACATAACTGCACTCTTCGGTAGTTTATTTTCCAGCCAGTTCTCACCGCCGAAAATCCATATATTAATACAAGAAAACAAATGCTTTTCATATAGCAGAGAGTGCTCTTCACTCAGCAACCCGTCATCAGTCAGTTGGCAATTGGACCAAGTCAAAAAAAGAGAAGGTAAGCAGTATTCCAGAGTGGCGACTGTGAAATGTCAAGCAGTGAGAATCAGTGAATATTTATATGTTAAAATAAATTTAATTGAATATTAATATTTGAATTGAAAACTAGAAAAAATAAATAAAATCATTGAATGTTTTTATAATTTTTAAATGTAGATGATAATGCCCCCTCTCGTACCTTTTCTACAATATACCCTTCAGTACCCTTCAAATACAGGGTATAACGGCCAGCTGGCGCATATGGATGTAAACTTGTTGTCGGCTTTCCTGGCTGCTGCAGTTTATGGCCGTAATACATTCCGGCCGGACTCTGTGTCCCGGACCCTCTTCACGTTTGTCTTTCTCAGTTATTTGCGGCTTTTTTCGGCCGAAAAGTTATTGAATTGTTACAGCAGCCACTTGTGATATATCAATGACAAGGCGGCCGGCAAAATCTGTGCGTTAATAAATGGAGGCCGAGAGCTGTGCGGTTTATTTAATTTACCATAAATATGTATGGAAATATCCCTGCGCATGCACATGAGAGGTCTGGCAGAAAGGACATCACTCAGCAGATTGATTCCGGGGGAACCATTGCTTAATTAAGGCCGAGCTGAGGGCACTCCTCCGATTCCATCTGCATTTCGCCCAAAAAACACAATCTGCCCACACCGAAAGTATTTTATTAGATTATTCGCCCAGCTGAGCAGCTCCAAGATAATCAGCATTAAAATGTACATATGTACATACATATATGCAATAGGAAAAGTTGCAGCTGTGCATATATATCCATACGTTTATGTTCAGCACAGTAGAAATTTGATATTTTGATAATTTGGTTGTTTTAAAGATATTCTTGTGAGAAGAACAAATTTATTAAGGCATAAGGATACATTCAAATACAAATTAGTTATGCTAGGTTTTCATTTATTTTATAAATTATATTATATATATTTATAATATATTTAATTATAGTAAATTTATTATATTTAATGTAATAATTTTTTGAGACTAGATTTTGGCAAGCAAAAGACATATCTTTGGACCTCTCTTCACCACTAAAAGTTCGATCCTACGATATAAAGATAATGATAACAAATTTAATTATACATTTAAAAATAATAATATTTCTTCATTATAATATTAGATATAAGTCCCTAAGCTAATAAGCCTTAAAATCCCCTCTTAATAGAGTATATAAAAATATGTATAAATATTTAACTGTAACAAATTTTTGGCTGTACTAGTTTTACTGTCGCTGTACTTTATACATATTGCCGGATCTCATTGCACCATGAAAACTGCAACGTTCAACTCTTATTGGCTTAAGTGCCCCCCTGTGTGGGCGTGTGTGTGTAAACACAAAGGCCTGCTCACTTGCTTACGTGTGTACAGACATTTATTACGCCCCATAATCCGCAAAGTCTTATGCGTGTCTGTTCTATCTCTCCGCTGGTGCTGCTGCTCCTCCCACTGAACCCCAACCCCAACCGGCATGTGTGCAGTGCCCACAAATGGAACTATAATTAAATTAAAAGTTTTGCCAGCAGTTGCAACCCAGCACAGAGAATAAAGGGGGTAGGTGGTAAGGGAAATGGGAAAATGAGTGGCCAGGGTCCAGAGAAATTCCTTCTCCTATTAAAATGAAATTATAGAGCAGGAACTGCACCACTACGCACACACAAAGAGCTAAATACGCTCTTTGAGGCGGTCAGTGGCCCCAACACGTCGTATACTTAATGCGCTAAGCTGTTTTTCGGATTAGCCGCCGAGTGGTTTAAGTGACTTGCAAGTAAATGAAGGAAAACCAAATTAAGCAAAGGGAAAAGTGCATTGAAACTTGTGTCGGGCTAGAACGGAAATCGATTAGACAAAATACAGAGTAAATAGCAAGGAATTGGTGGTATGAAGCAGACTTTTCTATAGTAACTCTGATTTCTTAAAATGTTTTTGTTGACTTCGTTATGTTACTGCTTTAATAACACTTTAAATTAAATGTTTAATGTGGTCTAAGAGATTTAGATTTCATCCACTCTGAGTATTTCTTTCTTTGCATTTTTTAATATCTTTTCCCTCAGCCTAAAAATTAATTTTTCGTTCAAAATCCACAAACTGTAATTTTACAAGCACTTAACTCTGACCGGACAGCAGCTGCGGCTGCTCCTTCTTAGCCCTCCTTCGGCTTTGGCGGCGTGGCAAAGCGGATTATTGCCGGCAGGAACATGAAACAGCAGAGCAGACCGAAGCGGTCTTAGCTTGACCAGCACTTGGGCCTCCGCCTGGTTTTTCAGCGTTGGCCAGTCCAAGTGCAATCGTTTCAATATTTCTTTTCCTAGTCTTAATTTTATCCCCGAAGGGGAAAACTTTTTGCAACCCGCTGGTAGAGTGGCCGGAAGTAGGACCAAGTTGATCATATGGATGCGGAAAGTTTCAGTGCAGCTGAGAACCCAAATGTTGTCTGCCAACATTAATGAACTTTGAAATTGCATTCTTTTAGTGTTTCGAAGAAGTGTATAAATATTCTAAAAAATTAATTTAAAACTCCAAATAAATAATTAAAAGTAAGAAGACTAACTATAAGAATATATAACTTAACTTATAAGTTAAGTTTAAAACTGTCTAGGAAGTATGTAATCCTACTTAAAATTCTATTATAATTTTACACCGTCTTAAACACATCCGATTCCTGGATAATCCTCGTTTTGAGTGCAGATTTTCATGCTCGCCTAGCCTGCTTATTTTGTTGGTTTTATTTTCCATTTTCTCTGTATTTATTGTTCAGGTTTCTACGCAAATGGGGGTCAGTTTTAAGCTGGAGGCGGGCGCACTTCTTGTTGTTCTCCCGCTGCAGCTAGATTTTGATTTTCAGATATAGATACGAGACTACAAGCCAAAGTGGGTGCGGCTATAAATACATATGTTTTAATTTCCGCACTTTTGGGTCAGTCCCGGAATACCCGTGCATCTTGTATCCCATTTTCAGCAGCCATGTCGAAATGAGGTCCGGATTAAAGGCAAATGTGGATGTGAATGTTGCGTGTTTCCGCTTGGCACGCCCCTTGCCCCTATTTTTCTATAGCCTCTTGTTTGTATTTATGAGCATACCCGAGCCACACACATCACACTGGGAAAAACTTTTTGTAGAGTACTTATGGTACGTTTGAGGTTATTTATAAAACATTTTTCGTAGGGTATTTGTCAGACTTTTCAGATTTAAATCAAGCTTAAAGTTTTTCTTATTATTAATTAATTATTATTATTATTTATAATAAAATGCTGTATTTTTACAAACCTTTTTTCTTTAAGCTTGATAAGCTTTTTTTTGATGTTGATATTGTTTTTAATATTTCACTAATAATTTCTTCAAATTTAATAGAGAAAACTTTTTTTATGTCCTGCTAAAATTATTAGCAAGTCGGTTTTGCTATTTTATTATTGCAATTGTAACAACTTAAGTAATGTCCTTTTTTAAAACCCTATATTAGGGCACATTTTCTTTTTCCTCCTTTCACAATTTTTTCTCTGTGTGTACTCGCTTCTATAAGGAATAAACCAGACGACTGGCCACTCGCATCCGCTGCAAGTTTTTATTTTTTTCGATTTTGTGTTTATGTTTTTGTGCGCACTTCAACGGCATGAATGTCCAATAACACACACCAAACAGCCAGCAGCAGCGCACACACTAACACTGCCCCCGGTTTCATAAACATAATCATGTGCCGTACGACAACGACAGCGACAACGGCAACGGCAACCCAAAAAACATTCATCGATCCTTCCGTTCGTCCTCGCATTTCTTTTCAGTTCCTCGACTCGCACAACTCGGTTAAATGACTCATGAAATTGCCGCTGCGACCCATTTTGCCCCGCTCTGTTCGTGTGAGTGCAGGATACGCGCCTCTGTTTGTGTTTGTGATTCGGGTGGCTGTGTGCGTAAGAGTGTGTGTGTGTTAGTTTCAAGTGCTCGTTTATGGCAAAGCAATATTGTTTGCTCCTGCTGCCGTTCGGTTAATAATTTAGGCTTAAATACATACAAGCAACTCCACGGCATATTGCGTATACGCAGTGCTGGACATTTTGCCAAAATGTTGACACGTGCACACTGGCACGGAGATTTTACACTCGAATAAAAATATATTAAAATATTTTAAATGAGAACTAGAGGGATTACTTTGATTCTTTTCAGTCAATCTCATAGTAGGAAATGGGTGAGGGGAAATAATGATGACTTCAATGTCTCCCAGAAACCTCTTCAAAATAAATTTACATTTTTTAAGTAAATTCCCTTTATATAAACTTACTTTTCTTTCAGTGCCCAAGTGTAGGCCCAAAGTAGCCGCAAAGCCAATTGTCGAAAGCAAGGCCGGCCTGGCAATTTCGGGGGGAGTGGCATATAAATCAAAGCGCGTTCCGAGAGGCGAGTGCAAGGGTGCCGGCGTGTTAAGTGGGCTCAAGACAGGGTTGATTGAGCGCGAACTTTGTGTAAGTGCGTTGCTTGAACGGGGGGTGAGCGGGGGTTTATGGGAGGTTGAAGTTTACCTGTCCTTGTGCGCCGCCAAAAGCTACTTTCGGCTGTTTAAGCCACTTAAATGTAAATACAATTCGAGCAAACACAAAACAAACTCTGTGGAGCATGATGAACACGTTTTATAGAGTGTGATGAAAAAGAGTGGGGTGAAGTGTTTAATACACAGGAAAGTAGTTACTGATTTTGAAATAAGCTTAATAAATATAATCAAAGTTTATGAATTTGTCACTTAAAGATTTGGGATTTGTTTCTCATTGAATTAATTGAAAATGTCTTTAAACTCTAACATAATTATACTTATTTTAGTTGGAATTTTGAGTATAGCATTTTGACGAGCTTAAAACAATTTTAACGTCAATTTTGTGGATTTGTTTTCCATTTTAGATTAACTATAGATTTAGAACAACTATAGTGACAAAGCTGTTATGAAAATGAAGTTAGTTACATTCGAAATATGGAAGACCAACTCCTATATTAACTAAAGAAATCCACAACTAACAAAAACTTTTAAATTAGCCAATTAAAACCTCATCTTGATAATAGTTTCAAAACAAAAATAACCTATAATATATTTATTCTCTTCTCAGACTAAAATCCTTTATATATACATCTTTATACCTACCTTTAAAAGGCCCAAAAAAGACGTGTGCAAATGCGCCTGGTTAAGTTGTCCATCTTATTTGTTTTGTGGCCTGCCACAAAATGTGCCATGAACTATAAGGACTCTACCCTCGGCAAACATCCTTGAAATGTTATCTACGGATTTCACCGCACGAATACTGGCCACGAATGCTGGCACACACTCTCCTAAACACACCGCAGGTTGCCTATATATGGCTACAATGTGGTGCCATCAAATTACCGGTCTCATTTTCTATGCAGAGTCTATTAGGGCCGAAAAAGGTTGCCAGGCCAAAAATGCGACAAAAACTGGCGCTAAATTTCACACTAACACACGCAACCAGAACGAAACATGAGAGGCAGGAAAGAAGTCTGAATAAGGACAAGGAGCCGGCACAGGAGAAGGGGTGGTAAAAAGCCAACACAAAAAAAGTCCACATGCGTCGGACACCGCAACCGCAAATATGCAAATTTGTGCCTCGGACAGGAAAGTCGAGAATCCTCAGCTCGGATGGAATGTTGAACTTTGAACCGGGTCTTGACTTTGCCAACGTTAATACGCTGAAGTTGGCCCCGAATCAGAGCAGAGCCCGAAACATAAAGAAGTTGCCAAAATGTGAGGCGACTCGCATAAAAAATGGATAAACACTGGCGAAATTGTCAAGGCAAATGGTTTATATTTTATGTGAAGGGAAAATAATAAAGAGAAATACAGGTTTTTTATTTATGGTAAGATTATTATCGTAGTAAATATTATATTATATAAAGTAAGCTAGTTAAAAAAAGATTCCCTTTTCTGTCAGTGCCACTAGCGGTTTTTTTATATTTTTAAAATTTATGTTTGGCATCCGGTTTGGCCATTTTGCTGATGACAAGGCTGGCCAGCAACTAACACCCTTAAATAGGGGAAATCTCTTTTGCGTGCCAAATTGGCCAAGTCGGGGCTCGACGAAGTCTGGGCCCAGAAGTGCGCTTTAAAAAATAAGCAACGGACATCACTTTTGGCGGCCAAGAGAGGAAAACTTAAATTAGTTTATTTATGCTTTGTTTGGGGGCGGCACTTTCCGGCGAAAAGATAACTTTGTGGGAAAGTCTTGGGCATTAAGTTTTCACTGATTGAGTTGGGCTTTCTGCAGCTTTGTTTTTTTTCCAATTTCAATCCCAAGACCAAGACCGAAAACCAAACCCAATTCCATTTTTTCGGGGCCAACTTTTGCCTTAAAGTTGTCAGCGAGGATCTTTTCGAGTCCTTACACCAAAGACAAAAGACAAGCAAACAGTGCGTAAAATGTTTGAGAAGAGCGAATTAATTACACTCAAAGACATCCAGCTAAGGCAACTCTTTCCCCCCAAGGAAACCCTTCCACGAAGGGGCGTGGCTCTTAATTGTGCCGCCGCATTTCCGCTTCCCTGGGCTTTTCCGGCTGAGACGCTGTGCGGAAGAGCCAAAAAAAAAAAAAAAACAATAAGAAAAAATGCCAAGCAGCAAAAAAGTTGCGAGGAAAATTTACTTAAGAGTTTTCCATGCAGCGCAATTATTAACTTTGGCGTAGTTGCAAGCCCATGATGACTAAGTAATGATCTATTTGGCAGTTAGAAATGAATATGTTTAACTTTAGAAATGAGTTTTTGCTGCTTTTGGTTTCTTTAAATGAACTCAAAACGGCAGAAAATTGACTTGCATTGCTTCTAAATGCCTTTCAATTGTTCTGATTTTACTATTTTAGCTTTGCTTAATTACAATTTTATTATAAATTTTGTTATATTTTATAGTAAACTTTTGTTACACATTTAACTATATTAATTATAAGTATTCTCCTTTCGCTCTCTTTATCTAAGGTAAAATCTAAGTCCAAGTGAAAACCAATTTAAAATAATTTCAAACAATTTTCTTTAATTTCTTTACATTTCCTTACATTTCCCTTTCACACTTCGATTTAATGGCTGCCAAGAGCATTTCCCACGTCGACTTGCTGGCAAGCACACATTAACTTGCCTTTTTCAATATTTTATTTTGTCATATTTTTTCTTCGTGTTTAATTTGGCGCGAGCGATTAAATTTCATCGCTCTCTCACCATACTTTTTGCTGTCTTTTTGAATAAGTTTCTTTTTTTTCACGCGATGGTGGGCGACGCGTGTTTCGGCTTTTAAATCAGAACCTCATCGCGCGTGAGAAGCCTTTGGGGTCCTGGCCAGATCCTGCACTGAGAGGCTATATAGGCCCTGGTTCCGAGTGACGTCGGGCTCAGGGCCACCTGTAAATGTGTCTGAGATATGGCCCTGGCAAATGACAAATTAGCAACATCAATTACTGAAATTTATTTTGCCAGCCTTGTTTGCCCTGGCACTGGGATTGACTTGCCTGTCCTGCCCTGTCCCGGCGGCCCAACAACGAACTCATTTGTTGTACTTAATTTGGGTACCATTCGTTTAGACACAGACACAGGAAGAAAAACTAGGGTAGTTTTAGGGAATAATCCACATTTAAATAACATATTGGAATTAAAGTGTTTATGATTAAATAAACATTTATAGTTAAGCCCTTAATTTAATTTACAAAGAGAAGATATTTAAAGCTGACTGCCGGAATGGACATAGTATTTGTTTTGTTTTATTTCTTTTGTATAATTTCTGTGTATGTGTGTGAAAAGCATTTTTGTGGTCAGGATAAAAAGGGACCACAAAAAAAAGGACAATGAAATGAGTGCTTTTCCCTTCTCTTTTTTTACTATCTCCCGCTTTTCTCCCGGACTGGGTGCTGGGTGAAGGGTTTCCACTGAACCAAATGAGTTTTATGATGAGCTGCTGCGGCGGCTGCTGTTGATTTACGCTTGTTGTGTTTGTGTTCTGCTAGCTGAAAATGCTTAGAAGGCAACATCAACTAACTAACAGTTTTGACACACACACACACATGAACACGCACACCCACCAAAGCCACACCCACTAGTGTCTGGGTGTCTAGTGATAACTGAAAACAAAAGTTTTGGCCAGTGATTTATGTGCATTTCGGTTTAACTTTGGATTTAGCGTGAAATAGTTCGAGGATCCGCCATCAGAGGCTGGGCAACCGGGAAGGCTGTGGGTCGCCAGTCAGCAGTTCATAAGCTCCTAATCATTATGAATGTTCTGCCGGAAAAGCACTTTAAGCTGCTCGAAAAAATCGATACTAGCCGAAAACTATTGTCCGAATCTATAGCCTATCTCTTGCAAGGTAATTAACATTTATTTAAAATTTACAAACAACTAAATAGGGTTTTTGCACAGATTAAAAGATAATATATATCCCCTGGTAGGTGGTAATTATAGCTTAAAGTTATAAAAAGAGGCAACTACTATATAAATATATCTTGTTTTGTTGTGGCCCATAAGCCAGGCTTGGCTTAAAAATAGTCTCCTCTTTAATAACTTAAATAATTAACTAACATTTCCTGGAATGTGTTCTAAAAACAACTTTCGGATGGGTCTATTTTAGTTGTCAACACAATAAATAAATATAGTATTGTGTGGCTTATGAACCCCTGACTACGTTTAAAAATAGTCTCCTCTTTAATAACCTAAATAATTAACTAACATTTACTGAATTGTGTTTCATAAACAATTCTCGGATGGGTCTATTTTCGTAGCCAACACAACCCATAGTTCCCGGAATATGTCATTCAATCATTAACTACTTATCAGACCGCCCCCAAAAATGCAAGCACAGTTCGGCTTCTATCTATATTTGTCATTTATATTCCGCCCCCTTTTCCATGGTTATTCACCGAAAGAAACTCATATCAATGTCGCCATCGGAATGGCAAACCAATCAAACATCAAACAGTATTCCATCATTGTCACCGGCAGCAGTCATGACCATATATTCCAGCCAGCGACAATGATGATGATCCGGAGATGGGGCAGACGGACGGGCGGAGGTGGTGAAACATTTATGAGTTCATGCGACATAATGCTAAATATTCAAAGAGCCAATGTATGGGCGGCTATGTCCATTCACCAGTGGGGGGCAGGACAGGCTGCACGGAACTACAATTTGCGGCTCATGAATTTCGCCATCACAGTGGTGGCCACGGGTCCACTCTCCGCCGGAGTTTGACTTTGCTGCCACTTCAAACAATGGCACCGCAATTTATGCCACGCAATTTGTAGAACGCTACACTGGGAAAGTCCATTTAGAAATAATAAAATATACTCTAGAAATGCATAAAAGCAGGGGGAGTTTAGTACTTAATTCCTTGATTTATTTCTATTTAATAGTGCTCGTGCTCGAATTGTAACAATTTGCCACCATTAAAGATTTTAATGGCTTATGTTGGTTTTACAAAGCTAAAGTCTTGCGTATAAATAATGTTACATTTTATTCTGTATTTTATATTTTAGTTTATTTATAGCTTAAAGCTATCTCTTTTCAACATAATATTTATATTTTCTTGCCATGTATTGCTTTCGGTTATCATCTAATGAGCGAACATCAAGTTTTTCGATTCACAAAACTATTTGCATTAGTTATTGGAAGTGCGATTGTTTTATTGCTCACTTGCTAAAATCAATAGAAGTGAAATCGCTTATACACGTTCCCTTATCGCAGCACATCCATCAGATTCGCAAATATATATATATATATTTACTTGCATTTAATAGCATTATACATAAAATGTTCTGTGTGCAAAGTAACATCGGCTTATCGGTTGAAAATACACATTTAAATCCGAATCGATTTGGGTTGTCTGGTGGCGAAGGGCGAAACGAGCTGGTCGCCTTGGTCAACCCCTATCAACAAGTCTCTGGTCTAGGGCTCTTGAGCCACAAAATCCTTTGGCTTGGGGTTTGTCTTCAAGGAGGGAGCTGTGTCGTAGGAGCAGATAGTATGTGTTTGGGGGAAGTGAGGAGCAGGAGTTGCAATCATCATTCGAGACATCAGAATTGTCGTTGGGTTTTTTTTGACATTTCTTATATTTGCAAATATCACGGCATGAAGGGTGGCAAGAGTCTGGTTGCGAAAAAGGGTAGCAGAAAAATCTGTTAATATTGTATCCTGTTTACAAATCTTCTCTTAATTCAAAGAATATACAGGAATTTAATTTTACAACTGAACATAGCGACTAATGATAAGTAAATGTTAATAGATGGTAAATCTTTTTATATTTCCCTGAGCTAGCTAATTGAAGCGAAATGCTTTTTGATTACATTTGCATTTCCATTTAAGGCTTCTCGGTTTAATATAACAATCACGTGATATATATTTAATTGGACTGTACACATGCAAGGCAGTCATAATTTGGGCCACAAACTTAACCCCCTGCAACTGTTACTGGGCAAATATTGGGGTCATGTCGCTGGGCTCTTAAATAAATTTACTATGGCCATTGGCCTTAGCAAGGGCAGTGCCGTTTGGCATATTAATATTATGCGTCGCGGACTGAAATAAATAAGCCAAACGTCTAATTAGATTTTGTTTGTCAACCATGAAGCGGACCAAGAGTAATTTGTGTAAGAAAGGGACTTAAATTGCAGCCTCTTAAGCAGGCCACATAATTCGGACATGGAATAACAATTGTGAAGCTTTTGGAAAGAAGGAAGAGGCAAATAATGGTAGAAAAGGAAGCAAAGAACAGCCATGGAAAGAAATGATTATCCTGGAGATTTTTTAAGTTCACTTTTTTCGTTCTGGTTCCAGCCTGACTATCCCCTTAAAGTTAGTTAGCTAGAAGAAAAGTAGTTCACTCAAAAAGCCATATTCTGCACCTTGGGACTTTCACTGCCATGCAAAAACAAAAAAAAAAATATTTGCTGGATGAAAACTTTCCCCAACAATGGTCAATGTGTCCCTAGAATCCCCAAAGTAAGCTCGGAAAAGGGGGCGGAAGGAAATCAGTTTTCCCTATTTACTTGAGCTCGACTTTCCATTTGTTTTCGCCTCACGATTGCACAACTTTTGGTTTTTCTTTCTGGGTCTCGGATGCTGATTTTTTTTTGTTTCTAAAGGTCCTGTGCTCTTCACGGCTTGTTTATTTTTGCTTACACTTATCAAAATATTGGGCGTACACATATTGTCTTGCCGGGCTGTCTGCATCCAGCATAAAGATATCGGAGTTGGGTCAACTGGAGAGTTTGAGACCCTGACCCAGAGACTTCTGAAGACCCACTCCCAGCCCTGTTTGTCATCGGCCAACACAAAAACAAAAAGCAAAAGTCGTTGAGAGGGGCGAGAAATCTGCTGGGGAAATAGGCAAAGATGCGATGCTCTTGGAGGAACAACAGTTTTATGTTTATATTTTCTTGTGCACACAAATCAAGGAAAGGTTCCATATATGGGAACATGGCAACTCCCAAATGCCTTCTTTGTCGATTAAATGATTTCATTTTGTAAGATAAAGCTATATCATGACGTCTTAAAATCAAACATGGAATATTTTACAAGCTTTTTATATTTAAATAAAGCTAAATCGTACGAATATCTGTTGGGTTTTCCCTCTCCGAATAATTGATGGTTACTTCAATTTAAATAATAAATTTATTTGCTTTCAAATGTCTACAAATTTTCAATTTTTAATAATAATTAAATGCTTAAATATTGCTTTATTTGTTAAGTTGTTTAACATAGACAAAAGGGAAAATTGGGAGAGATAAAGGGATGGCAAGCGATACACAAAAATTATCTGGCTTGCCACCACATTCTGTTGAATTTTTCAGAACGCGTGCGTGTATGTGGGCTTGCGAGTGCCGTAACTTTCCCTCTGTTGTCCGGGTTCAGCGCTATCCGCCTTTCCACGCATTACCCACCCACCGCCCACCGAACGCACGACCTTCCCCGCTTATAGATACCCCATTTTATTTGCTCAGTTTGCCGCTGCTTAAGTTACTTTTGCTTTACGCTTGAATTTCTTTTTCTTGCCTCTTCCTTAGCCTTTTTTTTTTGTTTTTCCGCAGTTTGTGCCCTTTGCCTTTTGCCGCTTGCTGAATTCTTCCTTTTCCTCGTGCGCTGGTTTTTCCTTAGCTCAGCAGCTCATTTCCCAATGAACCAATGTGACTGTGTGCGTGGTCCTGTGATTTCTGGTCTTTGTTTTGTTCCTTTTTTTGTTTCTGTATTTCGCTCCGTTCGTCTGTTATTTTCATAAATAAATTTGCATGTCAAATGACATTGTTTATGGTATTCCTATATGAAAGACATATATCACTTGGCCAGATGGAATTGTTGGGCCCTCATCTGCGCTGTCTCTGTGCGTACGAGTATCACACGTTGTTGACATCTTTGTTAAAATATGTTTACAAGCTGAAATTAGCAACAGAGAGATATCTGTGTCTCCGTTTCTTCGACTTTGAGTTTGTCTGTCTGGCTGTCAGAGTTGACAAGCGAAATGAATTCGTAATTGAGTTTCCCGATATGTTTTTCAAGGATTCCAACTCTGACGCAGCCGCTCATATTCAATTTGAATGAGACATTAGCAAGTTCGACTCAAGCTGGGGCATTTTTCCTCTCATTACACGCTTAGAAAAAATATTAAAAAATTATTATAAAGCAGTAGCGTGGAACTTTTACTAAAAAAAATTATTTAAAAGACTTAAAATCTTCTAAACAAGTAATTATATTTAAAATGATGCACCTGCTTTGCGTTTAAATAAAATAAAGCATCAGAAGAATTTCAAAGGAAATGTAACTTATATAAATTAAATCATTATTTTCATACTTTAACCACATTTATGCATTTGAAAATCTCTAACCCTCATAGATACTCTCAGTCCTTCAGAGGCGCCTATCCGGCGGCGGTTTACTCATCCGGCCCAAAGTTTTCGCTGAGGCCGTAATTATTTCAACATTCTTATCGACGCAGCAACCAAACAGCCATAATTATTGGGGATAACTCAAGCGCAGCACATTTGTTGCCCCTTTGCTGGGACCCCCAATAAAAATGCCATCCTGATTAGCGTGCTCAGCATGTGCCGTGAACTTGTCTTATCTCCTTTGGCTTGGCTTAGGCCAATTCCGCATCCCTACTCTCCGATCCATCCGAAAAAAAAACTCGAGAGCAAATTTATAATGTATCGTTGAGCTAACAAAGGGATTGCTCATACGCCCCGTAAGACAAACTAAGAGTGGCATCAAGGGCATAAGGGGGCGTAGGGCACGAGAAATTATGTCACAGCTTACTGGGATTTTGTTAGAATACTTGGGGAGTAGAAGAGGAAAAGGAAGAATGTGAAGACGGTGGGTTTACTTAAAATTATGCCTTTAACGACTCTTAATTAAAATTCAAATCTAAAGAAATCCTTAAAAAGAATCAAACTTTTCCTGGTTATCTGTTAATTTAATTTTACATTGATGTTTGCTCATTTACAACACACAACATATACCTAAAACTTCATAAATTGCACATACATAAACATCTAATAGATTTTCATAGGTTGAACCGTCGAAGTTTTTACATGAAGTGAACGCACGTCCTGCCAGTTCTCCTTGAGCAGGGACACCAGAAAGTTAATCGAAATAGTTAGATTTTGAATTAGTTCTTCTACCATCATGCCAACATGTCCAACATTCACGGATAGACACTCAATATTCTTATTTTGTGCCTTTTTGCTGGCCAGTATCCTGATCTTCGTCCCCATCGATTCTTTGTGGTATAGCGGAGTGAGGAATTTTCCTGCTTTGGTTAATCCTTGACCCAGTACCATCGGAACCTGTTTGATCAGCGACTCGGAGGCCAAGAAGACATGGTAATTTCTGGCGATTTTCTTTACCAACTTCGGGTACTTGTTGATTTTGTTAAGGGCCTCCATATTGAGGCATTGAATACCCAATGCCGTGGCCTCTTCGCAATGCTGTTGATCCCCGAAAATGCAGACTTTCAGTTGGGGCACTGCAATGTGATTTAAAAGAACACTTCCATGAAAACACTCGTCCCGGTTGAGATTGTAGTTATTGAGGCCAATCTGCAGTTCCACGACTTCAAGGCAGTCGCAGCCCTTTTCTTGAGAGGCCTGCAAGACGTTTTCAACCACCTTGTAAAGCGTGTCACACGATACTTTCGATGCCATATTTATTTATATCCTTATAAAAACTTATTTCCAGAGCTTTAGAATTTGGTTGATTACAGTAGAATTTAACTTCAAGACAGATTTGATTTGAGTAAGTTTTCTAGACAGGTAAAAAATGGGTAGTCGTTGAAAGAAAATTTAAAACGTCATTACAAAATATTTTCCTCTTTTGTTCGAAACCATTTTATCAATATAAACTTGCATGTATCCATAACCTAATCAAGGAATTATTAAAATAATATAAAAGCAAACTAAATAATTGCCAGCATTTCTTGTGATAATTTGATTATCTGCAAGCTCCTTTTTTATTGACAGTAATAGACCAAAACTAAATATAATACTCAGTGTAATAATTCCTTAAATTAAATAACTTTTAAATTGTTGAAAACTCCTTTTCCCTTGGCTGGCAGTGTTATGGCCATGTCTCACCCCATTTGTGGTCCCAGGTCGTGCATAATTGATTGGCCAAAACTGCAAACGTTTGCCTTTGGCTTCGATTCGCCGCTGGCCAAATTCGAAATTCCAAATGCCACACGCCAGATGCTGAATGCCGCCTGCCACATTGCCGTGAAAATGCAGCAGCTCAGCGGGTTAAGTTCAGCTGCTCACTTCAATTCAGATCAGCTCAGGTCAACGGTGGTCCCCGTCGGCTCGGTTCACTTCCGCCGAGTTTTGTGCTAATTAGGGAAAGTGTTGCCGCCAGGTTTTTACTGTGCTGCTCTACAGTCATGTCATCCTCTTTGGCCCTGCAGTCCTCTCGGTCTGGCCCCGGAGTGCAATTGCAACAGCAACTGCAGAACTGCAGACTTGGCTTGTGCGTAATTATAAACGAAATTATAAGCTGCGGCCGTGCAGCGGAGATTAAAGTGGAAATTGCAATTGCCGTCTGCCATGATCAAGTTCCTTGTAACGTCAGGACATCATGGCGACGATGAGGATTTGTTGCCTGCCAGTGCTAATTTACACATTTTGATTGCGGCCAACTGGCAGCGGCAGGGAGTTGGGGGGACTCACCTTGGCTCTGCCAACAATCCACACTCAGCCGCGTTGTCGTCTTCGCTGATAACATTATGCGGCATTTTTCTACAGCTTAATGCATAATTTGCGTCCTGGGAATAACGACAGCCAGCACCAGAGTGACACTGAGAGAATTTGAAGGAAATAAACCTTAAGTATATGTCGTAAAATCAACACTCATTCAAAGGAAAAACAAGGTCTGGTGGTATCGTATCAGATTGCTGTATTTCTTTATTTTTTTTCTCTGTGCATCAGTTTCCCAAGCAGTAGCAGCTTTTCCGGGGTGGCGATGGGTGAGTGCTTTGGAGGCAGTAAGTACTGCCGTAAGATTATTTCACGTTGAGCCGCTTATTGGGCGGCATTTTTAGGATCTCTGACTCTGGCAGGGTGCCCATTTCGTCGGCCCGGGATTTTCCTCGAACTCAGTGTTTATCAAGATGGTGCTGCTGCTGTTGCCCAGGTTCCAATTGAATTGCCCCCAAAGTAGGTGCATTTAAGCCAGGGAAAATCTCTGGCTTGGCAGTGAGTTAACATTTTCCCGGCACAATTAAGGAACCTATCGTCGATAAGGTGCGGGATTCGCAGGCAACTTTAATGGTAAGTAATGAGTCGATATATGGGTAAGATCTAAATTAAATAGAGATTTTCCTCCGGTATTTTATTTTATTTCACATTTTGTATTGTAACTTGTTTTAGTTATCTGTATATTATGTTTATTATTAAAAAAGTCTAAGCCTTTGTGGCTAAATTTTTTTTCACCACAAAATGACAAATTTTATGAAGTGCCAAACTTTATGAAATATCCCACGTCCGATGCTTTACCCGATAAACTGTTGCCAAACAAAAAAGTTCTTCCTTTTTTCCCGCAAACCAACTCCCATTTGCAATAAGCTGTGACGGACCCTCCCAGAAGCCATCGCACAACTCAATACAAACGTCAAATGTCCTCGGCACTCGGTCTGTAAATGCTGAAACGCTCAATGACTGTCCAGACCCATATCGTTTCCGTTATATATATATATATATTGTATGTGTGAGCATCGAAGACATATCCCCTTGGCCAAAGACATTGCCAAAGTTTTTCGCATTTTTGCACTTTCAGGCCAAACCTTTTTCTAATAGCAAATGTCAATTTATTTGGCTGTGGAGGAGGCGAAAAAAAAAAAACTAATAAGCAAATACTTGGCATAATTTTGTCCACAGCCAGGACTGCCACACGCCAGGGGACTCGGGCTCGGACCACTGACGTAATCAAATCGGCAATCAGTAAGAGATATGTATGCGCATCAATGTGCCCGGGGGGTTGGGTTGGGTTGGCTTGGTTTGGGTCCATCCTTCCGATCCGTTCCGCCCAGGCCACTCTCCCACATCCTTCCTATATCCTTCCCCGCATCCCGCTCCCCATGGCCATGACAAATATTTTCCACCGAGAAAGGGACACGCTGGGCGCCTGGCCTGCAGCTGAATCTTTTTTGAACTGTCCCTAACAGTGCGTAAATTGCCATTTTGAAATACATTTCAATCCATACATACATATGTATATTCCCAGATTTTTCCAAAGGACAACAAAAGTTTAAATACTCTTGTAGGGGCAATTTGAATCTGGTGAAACGGTCTATGAATGTTTTGCATTGCAAATCGATAAAGGGAATTAGTTTTATGGCAGTTGAACTGGACCATAAACAGGATTTCAGGATTTCTGATACCGGAATGAGGAATTACACTTGTATTTTGAATGTGAGTATAGTGAAGAGGAAGACAATGTAATGGTTACGGAAAATATTACTAGTTTTTATAAGAATAAGTATACTAAATATATCTTTATATATTTCCTTGAGGTCCTATTAACACCCATATACTATATGTATTCCTTAACTTAGTTATTCTTCATTTGCTGCCAAGCGCAACACAACTTCGTTAACAATTTATGAAAATATCTTTATGATTATGCCCAGAATTTACTTTATGGCTGTCGCTGCTGTTCGGAGGCGATTTTTATTGCTTTTGATGCCTGACCTTTCCCCTTGTCAATCGACTGCCCCGACTGTTGGCTGGTCTCCCATTGCGCATACGCCCCGTGGACCCTTTTTGCCGAAATGCGAGTGCCAGGCAAAACCTTCAATTGTCAACGGCTGACGCCTGTGTCACGCTTTTGTTTGTAGCTGCCACTGCCGTTGTCCTACGTTATTGCTCTGTCATTTTATCGTCAGCGGAGACAGTCTTTGATCTCGGCACGCGCCTAGAACTATGCAAAGCATTTTTCCCCAGCCCGCCACCTTTTTGCACGCACGTGCATGAAATGTCAGTGCTGTTTTTCACACCAACACAGACACAAGCGTGTGTGCGCTCCCAGGAAAATGTAACATTCTTTTGGACCACTAAATACCAGAGTTGCCAGAGGGAGGAGGTCCTTTTCGGAAATGATGATGAAATTTTATCGAAATTTTATAGTTTGTTTGTAGGCTTTTTTTCTGGGAATAACTTTATACTTGCATGGCTGGACCTACATTAAGTGAGCTGTGCGAGGGAAGGTCTTGAAATTATGGGACCTATAAATCTTTCTAACTTGGTAGTCTTAAAAAAAAAAAAATTGGTTCGTTATCGTTAATACGTAGTATTCCCAACTAATTAGCCGTAACTAAAATATTATGTAATTCATTAGTATGAATGGGAATCCTTAAAACTCCTCATCCTCCATAAAGCGTACGATAATCTACCCAAGGCTCTGCCAACAGCTTTTCCTCAGTTACTTGAGTCTGAACCCCTGCCAGTGGCTAGAACTGCTCCAACATTATGTTTTATAATCATTTTACAACCGGTGTGATATTTAGAATATGACCAAAAGTTGCTTCATCGTTTCTGTTTTTAGGGAAAGTTTGCCATGGCCACAACGTATATATCTCAGCTGCTGCTGCTCCTGCCGCTGCCGCCCCTCGTCCTGGATTTTTGTTTTTAGTTTCGGGCGTGGGCGGCAAAAGTTGGTAGCAGCGCCACATGGCAGATGTGTTTGGTTAGCTGTTGTTGCCTTTACTTGTTGGCTGTTTTTTTATAGTGTTGGCCATAAAGTACTTAAAAGTTTCATTTTACGCCTATTTTGCCGGACGAGAGAACCATTATTGGGGAGGGCAGGGAGCGGGCGAAGCACCATCAAGTGACCAACTGACCTGGTCGGGAGCTCCACCGAATTCCTCGCCCGCCGCTGGCTGCCAGAAATCCAATTTGCCAACATTTTAACAATCATTGCCGTTGGGCCCTTCAGCAAGTCATATTGTGGCCATCCACTTTTAATTGCTTGCCTAAACAAATAATATTTGAGCAGCAGTTTCCGGGGGATTGGGACTGTGCCAGGGCTGTTGCCACCAATTAATGTCTGGCCGAGAGCGTAAAGTGGATTTAAGTCAGCCGAAAGGTCAGGGAAGGGGCCATCTTGGCCAATTGGGAGGCAATTGCTCGTCAGGTCGTCGAGGGCTCCAAAGTCCAGCCAGAGTTGGAATGTTTTGCCTATCAATAAGCCGGGCTGACGAATGCCATCATCATCAGCAGGGACTTGGGAAGGGTGCGCCTTCGTGGTGGTAAAAATTTTAATAACTGTATTCTGCAGAGGACATTGAATGTCCTGAGCCAGCTTGTTTATATTTCCTTTCGCCAAGTTTTTTTTTTTAACAATTTATTTTTATTTTAGATACATTTTCTGCCCAACCCCTCTCGGCTTTGCCTTTCGCCGTTTGCGCGCTGCTCCACTTAAATACAAAACGTCTGCCCGCCTGCTAATGGCTTTTCGGCCCGGCAAAATGGCTGCGGAAAAGGGGCAGAGAGGTTGGGTTTTGGTTTGGCGGTTCTCGTAAACTATGAGTGCCTCTGGCCCCAAGTGGAAAACGGAAAACTGATAGCTGCAAAGTCTTGGATTCTTTTGGCGAGCAGCAGCTGATCAATGCCACCGCTCACTCTGCCTCCGTCGGACCACTTAAAAATTGTGAGGCACATTTATCGTGATTATATAGAATTCGCAGCAAAGTTATAAGTCGACGGAGATGGTCAAGAAGGCTTTGAAACTTAATTGGTCATCGAGAAAACAGAAGATTTAATCGGAGCGTCTTTGAAAGGCTTTCTGCGAATGAGTTCTTAACTTAAATTGGTTGCTAAATATTTAATTTTTGCTTTTTTTCTTTCGACTTAAAGGTTATTGTAAAATTATGTAAGTGGAAAGATATGAAAATGTATTAAAATGAATCAACTTTTAGATTCCTAGAAAGACGAATTTGTTCTTTTAATATGATATAGTCCTTTGATTTGGCTCGTTTATACCCACATATATATATATTAATGACAACAGAATCATGCTGATTAATATTGTATTCACTGCTTAGGCTCGGAAATAATTTAATTAGTTTGTACTCTAAAAGGGTATTTTAATCACTAATCTTTCCTTTACATTTTTTGTTTATTTTCATCCTACATAAATTCCTTCTGCGTTTAAAACTTCCAATTAAAATAATACAAATTCTTATTTCCCCATTCAATTTTTGGTTAGGGCTTAACTAGCCGAAAATGTGTAAACTCGCATTTAAAGACCCCAGTTTTGTTTTGCCAGAAATAGTTTTCCCGGTGTTCTAAAGTAAAACTGAAAACCATAAATGGCAAACATTTTGCGGGTGCGGGCGACCTTTTGTGCGACTTGATTGCAACATTAGTTGCACCCTGTGAACGTCACCGTCATCGTCATCGTCATCGTCTCTGTGCAATTTTTATGTGCGCTAATAAAAATGCAAAATGAGTGCCAACTAAAGTAAACATAAATCGCATAAAATACAAATTAAATGCTTGCCCAATGGGGCGACTCTCCTTACATTTTCCCTTCTCTTTCCACTCCTGTCTCCTGTGCATGCCGGTCATTTATATGCGGAGCTTTCTGTCTGCGTAATTGTCCTGCTCCAGGACCCTCCGCCCATTTTTCTATTCTCTGTTGTGGGTGTCGCCCCTGTGGCCTGGCATTCCATAGATTGCTTAGTTTCTTCGAAGCAGACTCTTGCAACACGGAAAAAATGTTCAGAGTATTTTGAATTGGAAAATAGCATTTTTTAGTTATTAAATCAATTTGCAGACAGACTTCTGTTGCAAAAAGAAGCTTTTAATAAATTAACACACCATCTAGATATAATTTTTCTTAAGAGATGCTTAATTTTTCTATGTGTTCCATCGAGTTCGTCCTTTTGGCAGTTGCATGTCTATGCATGCAAAATGTTTTTCATGCTCGGGACTCCGCCTGGCAGGACCAAAGCGAGAACAGAACTGGAGGATCTCCTTTCCAGTTGCCTTCTTCGTTTTGTGTATGCACAAGTGTCCGTTGCGGTTGAAAGGTGAACATGACGTTGGCACATTGCAGGTGTTCGCCCACCGTCGCCCACCGGCCTCCAGCCACGGCTTGCCACAACCACCCCCGACATAGCCCCGGCCACAACCGCCCGTGTTAGATGAAAAATAAACAGTATGCAGCATGTCCAGCTCGGACATTTTCCCCTCGTGTTTCCTCTTTGGAATTCTTTAGTGCCCCTCCCATTCCCAAGATGATTTACAATGCTTTGTGCCTCTACCTGTCTGGCCACTCTCACCTCCTTAACGCTACCCCCGTGAGCCCCTTAATACTCCACTTTATAGCTTCCCCGGCGCCCCCCATTCAGCTCCCCCAATGTCCTGGACTCATTTACCTTGCATTTGTCGCATAATTGTTTCGGTCTTAAAGGCTACACCATCGGTTGAACATGCATTGAAAGGCATTCTCTTGGCGGTTGATTCGGCCCTTCCCCAAACCTTCCTTTGTGGTCTTTGCCCCGCCGTCTACAACTTGCATAATGCAAAAAACAAAGCAAGAGGAAAAAATGAGGAAAATCGAGAAAATAATAATAAAGCACTTGAAACAAACGTTTTCAGTAAATTTAACATTAGCTCCTTTGTTGGGCCATAAAAATCTGCGAGGCAGAAGGAGCTAAGCGAAGGGTACACTGGGCTAATAAGGGGAGTCTTTAAGGACGAAGAAGGATTTTCTGTGACTTTTTAATAAGCTTTAATAATTTATTTAAGTCTTTAAGAGTAATTTTTAGCTAGTTAAGTCAAAGTTTCAACCTAAAAAGCTTAAGAAAATATAAATCAAAGTATATAGAATTAATAAGGACCCAGGTCCTTGTTTTGCAGTGCAAGACTTTTGCGTGCGCACCAAAGGACGGCGGCTAGAAAACTTTTTCTGCCTTTCGTTGTGAGCGGCAGCCATGAAGTTATTATTATATGCGCCGCATTTCCATGTGTGTGTGTGTGTGAGTGTAGCCTGGAGTGTGTTCGCCGTATTTACTAGCTCCGTGTAGCATACTTTTCAGTTTGCGTGGCTGTTGTGTGTTAAAGTTGGCCGGTCCTCAGCCGATGCCCCGCCGCCATCCACTGACTCTGTCAAGTTGGCCGCACAATTGTGATTTATGCGGCAGGCCAACGGGAATTTTACACAGCCCAGCCTGACATTCTTTCGGGCCTGCTCA
Source organism: Drosophila seguyi (assembly GCA_008042675.1). Taxonomy (NCBI): domain Eukaryota; kingdom Metazoa; phylum Arthropoda; class Insecta; order Diptera; family Drosophilidae; genus Drosophila; species Drosophila seguyi. The sequence goes on along the minus strand of VNJU01007164.1, from coordinate 66,566 downwards.
AAAGCGGGCAAATTATTTCAATTTCCATTATCGTATTGCCATGATTGCCATCCGGAGGAGGAGTTGTTTTTGTGCTTTTTATATCCCGGAATTTCAGCCGGATTTTCTCGTCGGCTGGCATTTTGTGGTTTATTAACCCACTTTGGATGCAGATTTCCAAACAGCTTGTTATTAGCCAGCGTTCTATCGTTTTATTTTTGTTTATTCTTCGGGCAAAAGGTCAAAGGACTCGCCTGGCTTACCTGGGAAATCAATGGGCTAAGGATAATTACGGTTTGAGTGTTGCCTGTCAATTTTAGGCACTTTGGGCTATTTAAGTGGGCAAATTATGGATAAGCCAATCAAGGCTTACTAGTTGGCATCAAAAGTAGTAAAGATATAAAGATATTGTCAATGTGCTTAAAGCTTTTAAGAAATCCATGAATACTATTTAATTATATTATTATTATTATTATATGCTCTTCGGGTTTACCTTTCGTTTATTTGTAAGTAAGACTAAGAACTCTTAGTTCATTTTGGTTTATTGGAAAAATACACACTCTTGTACCTAGTATTTTTTTAGTAGTAAAATTATAGTACTTAATTGCAAAACAAATGATAGTTTTCGACTCCTATACTGTGGATCCTATTTGGTTTTTGCTCACTTAAAATTTCAAAAACCTTTTGCAAACAATTGTTGCCCGGCACAAATTGGCCACAAACTGTTCATATTGTAACAACTCACTTAGGACGGAGGCACTTCTTCTTCTCCTTCTTGTTGCCACTGCGGCCATTTCCCATTTCCGCTTAAGACTTTTATGTTTGCATTTGGTCCGCTCACACACCCATACTCACACACGCCCTCGCTTGGAAACTGAAGTTGAGTTTTATGTGAGCGTTGCGCTCTAATTTTTTGAAGCCAATAAATGTCCAATCAATTTCAAGTGCTCGGCACTAACTTAAATCTACATAAAAATGGGCGAACACGAACGGCCAGAAACGGAAGAGCGTGCTGCAAAAAAGCTGGAAAATGGGGGAAACCCGTACGAGCTCACGCACAAGGCCAGCCATAAAATTCATCGTTGACGCATGGCGACGACCGCGCAGGAGGGAGTGTGACGCCAAAGGGAGACGGCTCGGCGGAGGCGTCTAGGAATCTCGTCCGGCTATATATATAAATTTGCACAGCCACCGACGGCAAAGATGCTGAGGATACGGCAGCAAAATAAAACTGCAGCGAACGGAAATGCAGGCAGAAAGCTCGAAGAATGACGCCCAAAATAATGACAACAATGCGAGCGGCACGAAAGAGGAATTTCCATACACAAGACGGGAAAGATGCGACTTTAAGACACCCAGGCACCAGAGATAAATTCAGAATGCAGTCAAGATTTCTTTTATTTTGTCCTGATTTTTACTCACCTTAGTCCTTTGGAATTTTAACAATACTCCACCATTTATCAAGTAAATACCCGTACTGATATACCCGTAGAAATATTTATCGAGGGTAATTCTCAAACACAAACAATGTCAACTGAAGACGTGATTGTCGTAGCTATCATCTGCACTTGCCTGGAACATATCTATTATTTAAGAGCCGAAACACTGCCTTTTCTAGTCCTGGCTTTGGGGGGAATGGCCTCTCCGATTGGTATTCCAACTGGCAGCAATCTTGGCAGCAAAGCCATGAAATATTGAAAGGGGCCGGGTACGGTTTCGGCTCCTGACTATTTTGCAATTAATGAAAAAATCTAGCGAAATGAATTTTTTAAGTCAATAGCTAGGGCGACGAGGGCTGCCGGCGAAATGGGTCATGTTTGCCTTGGTGTAATGTGTAGAATGATTGCAACTTTAAAAGGCAAACAAACACAGTGGCTCCCTATGGCTGTGGCTCCGGCTCTGGCTCTGGATTGGGCTCTAGATCTGCAGTCCACAACTGCCAGGACAAATAGCAAACTGCCTGGCAAGGGAAGGGGACTTAAGCAAACACTGAGCGAGCCTCACAGTCGTCCTAGTTTTTTTGTTTTGCTCGGGCCACACGGTAAATAAAATGTAGATTTTGATTTATTTAATACATTATTATTTAGTTCATTTTTGATGTTATAAAGTAATATCATATTATTGTTCTACTCTTTTTATTTTTAATGTTTCTTTTAGGATTATTGTAGGCTGTATTAGTACTATTTTCCCCAAGTGCGTGCATCATGCATGCCGTTGGCAGCAGTAGTTGAGTGGCAGGCGCAAGTTGGAAAATCGCTGGTGCGAAATAGGAAAGGGAAGCAGTACTGGGAGCAGCCATCGATGCTGGTCTTGGCCAATGCACCGAGGTACTTACAGACCGGCTCAGACTCCTTCTTGCTTCCGACTTTCTTCCCCATGATTTCCCCCTTCCCTTTACAATGGTCGCTGATTGCCGAGTCGAGAGATGGCCGAAGGACGACTGTTTGAGCCACTGCCAAGTGGCCAAAGGTGAATGGCTGTTGAGTGGGATTCCCAGCGCTTTAAGGGACTTTCCACTCGCCCGGAGCAACGGCCTGATCTCGCTCTACCCGCCCACAATCAGCACAAATCCATCGGCTCATCTAAATGCAGCCTGTAGGCAGTATCCGTTTGCCGAGTTCCCGACCTGCCCAGTTCCCCAGTTGCCCACATTGAAGACGGGGCCAGACAGAGGCGGAGTGGAGCAGAGAGCCCCATCATCGGGATGCAGCTGGGATGCATACTCCAGCTGGCGAATGGCAGGTAAGCCGCTTTCGTTGCAATAGAACTCAGGTGGTTAAGGATAAGGAAAGAGGAAGGACTGCAGGATATCCAGGGATGGCAAGGATGCGCTGGGGCAGTCGAGCACTGGAGCACCAGGAGCTTGAATACAGCTGATTTAGTTAAAAGGAAACAAATACTCCAACCTTGCCGAAGAGCTCGTACATACAAGTGCCTACACTTGAGTTTATTTTGCACAAAATTTGTGTGCAGAAATGAAATGGAAAACTGAAAATAAAGGATTTTCAGCCTAGATTTTTGACCCATCACATAATTTTTGATCTTGTTTAAATAGTTTTATTTTATTTTTAATTTCTCTGTGTTGTTTTTTCGGTGTAGCTAAGCCACCGACTCGTTGACTCAGTTACAGATACTAACGCCGCAGACACTACTCGTGCAAAGGATACAGTATCTGCAAGCTGGGCGTAATTAAAAACTCGCTTTTAAACGTTTTATAAGTGCCTGGCAAATGAATTGCAAATGATTTGTAAAAACATCAGCCAGCAGTTTACAATTACCAACGCACACACTGAGATATATACAGAGCTATACGAGAGGAGCGGAGCTGGCAAGACCCGCTGAATGGCTGCTCCATTGGATCCTTTGGCTGCTCTCGGGGCTCAAAGGGTTTTGCCTTCTGATTAAAAATTGCGAGTGCCAGCTGCAACATCAGGCAATCGGATGGTGTGGCGGAGCGACTCGACCCTTTTAACCCAGATTGAAAAAACTTGAAATTAGTTTTCATTTATGTTCGCTCCCGTCCACCGCCGTTCCCGTCCGAGTTTGCCCTTTACTGCGCTGCTGGCAGTTAATTTTTAATGGCTGGCATCTAAACTGTTGCTTGGCATGTAATTATGCGTGTTATGGCTTCCAAAGGCATCCGGCTATACGGTGCCAGGGCAGACCCCGCCACAATGGTCAAGGCAACTCGCAGGCGCTCCCCTTTTTCGCTCACAAATGCAGTTTGTTGGCCGCTAAATGCTAATGCATAAAACGGCTCGCTTTGCAAATGTGTTTGTGCTGCCATTCCACAAAGGGTCTTCGCGGTTATTTCGCAGAAATGTTTACTCTTCGTGTATTCGCTCTCCGCAGGCCGGAATGATTTTAATTAAAATTCAGACTTGATTTATCATCTTAACATAAACGGTTTGAATCTTATAGAAATCAGATCACAAATCATACTCAGACTAATACATTTCTTGTTCTTCAGAGAACTAACAAAGTTCTGATAAACAAATTTCCCTTTCAATTCTTCAAGGAATTCAAACCAGACCTGTTCTATCGCTCAATCCTTGTCCCTTATCCGAGGCGAAAAAGTTGCGGGAAAACCCGGGAAAGCGATTCGCAAGCCGATAACTGGGAACGCTTTTCCCGGCGATAAGCCACACAATGTGCGAGAACTCGTTCGAGCACGGAGTTGCCATCGATTTCCGTTTAGCAAACGATGAAACACTAAAACAGAGAGCCAGCCACACAACAAGCAGGGCAAGGGAGCAAGGGTTTCCTTGTCGATGTTCGATGGCTGTTTTTGTTTGCTGGCACTTTCTCTGCACTTTCACTCAAGCTTTTTGCCCGTTTGCGTTGTTATCGTTTGGTTTCTGCTGTTGTGCAAATTATTACATTGACCCACTAAGCGGGAAAACTTTGTGCTGTGCTTGCAGGTGCTTGCGGGGCCATAAAGAAAATCTAGGAATCAGGTGAACGATTCCGAAGCCAAAAATTAATTGCGGAAGCAGGCAGCAAATGTAATTAACTTATGACTGTAAACATTTCTTGAATACACAGTCTTGATTTCTTCCCTTTGATTTCTGTGCTCTGCCATAAATCACAGCACGAAACCATAAAACAAGGAGCAATATGGATGGATTTCCTTCTCTACCTTAGCTACCTTTTAGGGTGTAGTTTTATAGTGTGAAAAGAACATGAAACTTCAAGCTAAAAATGTAGAATATTTCATTCTTGAATTTATTTTATTTTAACTGTTTTTAAATAATTCTACAATTCATTTTAGTTTTAAGTTTACTTAGTAAACAAATTTTAATCGAGAAATTATGAAGTGACTTTAGTACATATTTGATTAATATATTCTTAAAATATGTTAAGTAAAATCAATGGTTGTTTCTATACCATCGATTAATTTTAAAAATAAATGTAGTTATATTTAAAAACTGTAAGACAGCTCATTCTATTCTCTGAAGAAACCGGATCACCCCTAGCAACAATCGAACATTTCCTTTACTTGCCCGAAAATTCAAATACCAATTTAAGCTTAAAATTGGCCATGTTGTATAGAAGGAAATTCAACTACTTCTTCAAAATATTTCATTTGGAAATTTGGGGAAAACCCCAACATAAACTCAATTTGCATTTTGAGGTCCCAAAACTTTTGATAGAATTTGACAGGAAGTTTTTTCTCAACAGGCTACCAAGTTTAATCAGTTATTCTCACTTTTTTCCATTTTCATTTCCCTCTTTTTGTTATGCTGGGGGCTTTTCTTTTCTTTCATTTTTTTTTGCCGGCTGAACCACAAAGCCTAATTCAATAATAGCCTTAAGCGACAATGCCTAGACACAAAAAATTGGCAACAATTTAAAGCGTAACCGCAGGCGTTGTTCGTACATTTTTTCCGCCGCTCACTGCTGCCTATTTCCATTTTTTTGCAGTTGTCAGCTGAAAGGGAAACATTTTTTTTTTATTTTGTACGGCCAAACATAAAACGAAAAAGCCAAACAATTTTTGTTGAGGCATTGCAATTAATAAAGGCCGCAACCGCACATACAGAGGCACACTCATGTAGGCGGGTGGAAGGACACAGGACATTGACACGGCAACAACAAGGAGTAACAACTTGCAGCTTGTCCAGACGATTGAGGCAAAAAGCAACTAGGCAGGACCCGCAAAAAATTGCGGAAAGAAGGCGTTGACCATAGACTTGCTTGCAACTGAAGGCACATAAATTAGGGGCGTGTCGGGCGGCGCAACAAACACGGCCGCACAAATACACTGAGGAAAGTTTGTGGGATTTTAGTAGTAAAACTATAATATTTGGGTAGTTTCGATTTTCTATAGCAAATTATACATTAATAAATAAATAAATTTTTAAATCCAAAGAAGTTACTTGTATTTGATTCCTAGAAAATATCAATTATTCCTCTGTGTAAACACAAATACACTGCGAGTCCTACATTAACCCTCCTCTTGCTTTTCATTTTCGAAAGGGCGTGTTGCCGGCTGGCTGAGTAAATCTTCAATGTTGTTGCACAGGCGATAAGAAAAGATAAATGAGGCTTTAATGCAAAATAAATTAAGCACTTGTCGTGAGTATTTCGGGTGGGGCGCCGCCAGGAATGACATTTGATTATCAGGCGGTTGCAGGGCGACTGCCACGCGATTTCGGCGCGACTTTAGCCGCGCGCGCGTTGAATAAATCAATGCCAGCTCTGACGTACACATTTGTTGTGCGGCTTTTGAGTGCTGCTCCGGCGAGTGTGTGTGTGTGTGTGTGTGGCATAATCCTGGCACCAGCTGCGCTTTAATTAAACCCGACCAAGGGGAATGACAGGAATTTAAGGTGCGTCTACAAGTGGGTTATGTGCCAAAAAAACGCATACTATAAATCTGAAAGCATAGCAAAGCCTTTGTTTTAAGAATATAATGGTGGCTGTGGCAAACCTTAAGATAATGGAAATAACCCAGGAGAATTAATATGTAAATGTTTTTTCTTCAGAACCTAGCTAGAACCATTCAACTCCAGATTATAAATATTTATAGGGTTTATAGGGTCAAAAGTAACTCCTTTGCAGTCTTCTCTGCAGCAGTATACAAATCCCCGCAAAATAAATACCGTGTCCAGTTGTGTTTGCATATAGTTTTTAGGCCATTACCTGTGCTCTCTCCATACGATGGATGTCATATGTGGAATCTGTCGTTATTTCTCAATCACTTTAATGAGACCTTACACACGCGACGCCCTCTTACCCAATTAAGAGTACATTTCCATTCGAAAAAAGACATATTTCTGCTGTCTGTTTGCTCGTCTCCTGGGCCGGAGGCCTGTTTACCTGCCCGTATGTAAATACAAAATTTACTTTTCATTAAAATAAATGAATTGCCCACACATGCCATCGGCTTTTTTCGCTCCTTCCAGTCGTTTCAATTGGAGGTCCTGTGCATGTATATTAAATGACTGGTGTGACTGTTTTATTGGTTTATGCTCGAGCCGCTTTGAGGGGCTGGGGAGTGATTGCTGTAAGCTCGCGTGTTGTCAAGTGATTAGCAGCTCCTGCGACGACCCCGAGAGTGTGTGATTCTTATCTAAGCCATTTAAGAGCAGACGTCCTGGCGTCCAGTAAACCATACGGCGTTGGACGCAATTAGCGGCTGTCTGGGAAGTTAAGCCCAAATCCAGAAGGATTTAAAATAATATTTGTACACGCTTTTATGGGAAAGTACCATTTTGTTCAGTGTTTGGTAATGCCTGTGATGGATGTTAGATTTTGGGGGGAACCCAAAATGGAATTAACTTATGTTGCATATTTAAATAATTATTAATAACTAACGCTATATATATTTGTTAAGCAAATTATTAGTTTATTATGGTCTTTTAATAATTCAGAAATAATTAATTAATTATTGCAATTTTAAAATCAACACATGCTTAAAGTTACTAAAAAGAGTACATAAATGTCGGCGTTTGAATGCTTAAAATCCCTTCACTTTTTACTCCTACATTATCCCATAACTAATGTATGCAAAACTTAAAGCTTTCGCTTAGTTTGATGGTTATTTCATTTTGTTGTTTTGATGATAATTGCACAGCGGATGGTTTTTGTCATATCCTATAAATTAATTAAATTGTTCATTTCCGCTATTTAATTAAATGGCGACGGCGGCATAAAAAAAAAAACGAAGCATAAAAAAGAGGACTCTGCATGTAATTTTCAATTCAATATTCAATTAAAATGACAACCAATAAGAACTCATTACGAAAAATGTGTTACCTTATGGATGTGCGGGAATATAGGGGATTGCTTTAACAAATTTTAAATATGTTTGGGCAAAAATTTACGCTGTATTTAATTGATTTTAATTGTGCCAAGAATTATTAAAACTTATACAATATGTGAAATATAATAATGAATCAATTCTCTCAAAAAGAAGGCAAACTTCTATTTAAATATTTAATGATTCCTACATTTACCTAAGATAACTGTGTCTAATATGCCTAATTTGTATATATTTTCTTTGTATTTTTTTTTTTTGCAACCGCAGCACTGCCCTCCAAAGCATTTGCATCCGAATTGAATAATTTGCATAGCCTAGTTGCGGTTGCCAAAGCTAGATGCCAATGCCTGGGGGTGCGCAACATGTATTTTAGTCAATTAAATTTGCCACAATTGCCAGATATTAAACCGACATTACTTCGCATTGTGGAGAGTGAAGCGAATTAATTGCATGTCAAACAACAATTGATGGGAATTCATGTCGATGAATTCAGAGTCCCATCGGGGTCCTGGCTGATATGTGCGCCTGTTTTCGGGGCACAACAGGGGAACACACATGTGTGCCATCTTGTGTGTAGTCTCCCCCGGTTTTTGCGATGTTCCTGGCCCTGTCCCCCCGGATCCACCTGCTATTTGCTTGGGTGTCTTGTGTTGCTTACGACCTCAATTACATGCGCAAATAAACTGCAACAAACATTTGCCGAGAACTCATCACTCGAGTGTCCACAGCCCACCTGGTTATCCCTTCCGGCCCGTGCCCCTCTCCTCGGATCCTTTTTCCCTTTGCGTCTGAGTGCGTGTGTGTGTGCTTCTGCGGTGTGGTATTAGAATTTCTATGCAAATGTCCTTGTCACATTTGGGGAATTTATTTGAAAATACACCATGGCGCCCTCAAGTGCGCTGTGTGTGCTAGTCTGTGCTAGTGTGACCCATACACACTCGTGATAATAAGCAACCAAAAATGGAGTTTTGATGTGTTACCAAAAACGTTTTCCCTTTCAGTTATATCACCGGCAGAATCAAATTTATGACTAAGTACGTAGTAACATCTCTTTTACCCTCGGCTATCAGTTGTTTTCATCATTTTCATGTTTCTATAAAAGGTTTTCTCCCCTGTTTTCCACTCCAGCCTTGGTGTTTTATTTTTAAGCTTGTTTAAAAGAAAGCAAGTCCCTGGATAGGTCTTGTGCAAAGGGAATTTTTCATTTAATAAAATTAAAGTTTGTGTTGGTTAAAACTTGGTTTTTCAGTATATTTAAAATACTGGTAAAATTGCTAAAAGAAATTATATTTCGGAACTTGGCCCGTGCACAATTTGGTTTCCATGATTTGCGTGCGAATTTCGGCTGAAAAGCAAACCGAAATTGTAAAGAACATTTTTCCACACACACACACAAACACATTGGAGCACAGAGTTCCATTTATGACACACTTTGACCTTCTTGGCTGTGCATAATTTCGGTGGTTGGTTGGATTTCCTGCGCCTAATTGCAAGCATGCAACATGCCGCACAACTGGTCATCGATTGCATGCCCCGTAAATCCTGGCGGGTCTCTGGGTAACTTTCGGACTCGGACTCGGATTCGGGCAAACTGCACCGTCTGGTTTGGGGTCAGCGTTGGACTAGGTCTGGCCCAAAAGCTGGCAAGGGGCGCCGGACATTAATTTCATATTATCAGTGGCCCAGCGGCTATAAAACGCGAGACCCGAGCGCAACTTATGGCCTGTTGTGGCAGCGTCAAAAAAAAAAAAAAACTCAAAAGATTGGAAGAATTCGACAAAAAGCTACCGCTTAGTAGTAAAAACTAGACAAATATTAAACAAATTGCAATGGCTCAATTATTACCGAACATATTATGTGAAGTGATAAGTTCAAATATAAAACCCTCTAATTAAACCTAATTAGTTCCAATTTGCTCTTTGCAAATGATTCTAAATTGGCACTTAATTGAATATGTTTTATACGTTATACAATAATCAACGTTGACCCTATATACCCGCCTAATCTGCGGCTACCTAGTGTAGAATACTGGAAAGAAATGGGTAAAGTCTAGCGTACTTGTGGGACCTCGATTTAATGGCGAAAAACAGAGCCGGACTCGAATTGGAGCCGGGGCCAAAGCAAGTACCAGAGCAGTACCTTCGGCCCTGCACGCTCTCCCCTGGCCTCCGGTTTTTCCAGCCGGCTTTTCACTGCACCTCGGGCAGGGGAAACTTTTACTAGCGCGCATTTTCAATGAGCTCACGTGCTCACTCTCTCTTTCTCGTTTTTGCCTCTCTCCCTCGGCGGACACAATTTCACACCGAAATGATTTTCAAAAGGGTTCTTACACACACACACACACACCTACCCTACTCGCACCCAGTTTTCCACCTTCTCCACCTGGTCTCGTGGAAATTTGAACGCTGAAAGATGCAAATTTACTATGCTCCAAAGTCGAAATAAATATTAAAGTGCAATAAGGTCGGCCGGTCTCGGGGACGAAGGACGAAGGACGCAGGACCTCTGGTCAGCCCCCTACTCTCTGCAAAAAAAATTAACGTTTGCACTGGCTTTACGGCTAAGACGCTGGCCTGGTTCGCTTCGTTTCGGGGCCATAAAACTTGTTCATTCATAAATCATGCACAAAATTATTATCATTATGAAACTTGCCTTTCAGTATCATCTGAAGGAATGGGAGCAAAAAAGAGCTCGAGGGCAAAGGGTTAAGCGCGTCAGGCGAAGACCTTCCATCTCCTCCGCCCATTTCCCTATTTTCTTCATTTTTTTTCCTCCAGTTCTCCTGTCCCGGCGTTGGGTGTCGGTTTTTTCAATTTTTCAACTTCAAGCTCGTTTGGCTTCCATGTATGACAAAAGAAAAATGAATGTTTCATAGATTGGCGGCTTGGAGATTTGCTTTGTTCCCTAACTTCCTGTAGAGTTTTTCTTCTTTTTGTTGGTTATCCATCATGACATTTGTGAGCTAGCGGGCTACTTTGATAATTTTACACTTAATTTCATTTAAGTTGTCTGCTGGCCACGAAAAACGTGATTCCTCACCGTTGAAGCTTCCTTTCAGAGGGTTAAAGTTCAGCTAGACGTTGCTTTCAATCTTGGCCAACTTTTTTACTGAGAATTTCATCCTTCTCCAAATCTTTGGCACATAACAAGTTTATTGCCTTATTGATATGCAGCCGGAAGTTTATGTTTTCTTGCGGAGCACCAACCGCAGGGTAAAGCGGATGCAACTCTGTTAGTCTGAGGAGGGACCCTTGCACTCCTCTTAGCTGGAAAACAGCTTAAGCTAAGCTCGGAAGCTGGAAGATTTTTATAAAAGAAATTTAAGAAACCTACATTAATACTATAGTTTAGCAATCTATTACCAATACCCTGTACCAACAAGTTACAGCGCTGATATTACTCAAAGTAGCAGTTCAAAACCCACTTAATTCCCACTCGCATTTCAACGACATTGCGAAATGCAACAAGAGCTCAAGTTTTTGCCGGTGTCGAGTGCATAAATCTTGCAATGCTTGCGAATTACTTAGCGCTAAGGACGAAGGGCGTATGAAACTTTGCAGCGAAGTACAAGGAACCTAGTCACGCCTACGCCAGAAGCTGCCAATGTTTTCAATACTCCCACTCCATCCACATCCTCGTGCCCCCATGCCCATGCAAATCCCTTCCGAAACCCAATCCCTGCTCCTTCCTGAGTATGCAAAATAGCAACAAGCGCACTGTGAACACGGAAATTGAATCGAAAAGCTGGGTTCTTGTTGCAGTTTTGCCGGAGCTGCGAGCTAACAAAAATACTCTTGCCATAAAGTTAAGAAAAACATCAACTAGGCAAGTGTAAGGCGGTGCAGAGGGGGGCAAAAAACTCCGCAGGATCTCGGGTTGTTGGGGTATGCCAACGATTGGTTTTAGCGCCCCTTCAAAGGATGCTCATCCTTCTATTTCTAACAGTATTCCTCAAACGTACAACTCCTGCTGCAATCTTTAGTTTTGGGTTTCTACGCAGTTGAAAATGTAGTAAAAGGATTTAAGGACTTTTAACAAATGCTTATGGCCCTTAAAATATATTAATTAAAAACTTTTAATATAGGAAAGCACTGCTTTCATCCGCTTAACTAGTTAGTTGATTTATTTTGTGAATAATTGGTATATTTAATTATCAGGGTTTTAACCTTGCAACTTTATTAGTATAATTTTTATATTTTTCAACTCTTTTGTAAGCCTTTGCCCGAACTTTTCCAGCAAAAATTTCTTGTTTTCAATAGTAGTTGTTAGTTTTAACTCAATAGTTTTGCTGCTGGAGTAGCTGCAACTTTAAAACTTCATTGAAAGTTTTTCTTTTTTTTTATTGCTGGTAGCTAGAAAATTAAGTGATTTATTTGCATACAAATGTAGTGAATTAAGCTGTAAATTTTAATTAATATATATTTTATATATTTTACTAATGCTTTTCACTCTTGGAATATACTTTTCATCCACATTGGACCTGGATTTTCTGAGGGTAACATTGCGTTCGGTTAGAATTGTTTATATATATGTGTTATTGATGTGGTTAGGCAGTCATTATAAAATCAAATTTAATTGCCACCATATGTCGCATTTCCCACTTTTCATATATCAATTTCTAATTAGCTGGACACGTGGCTTTCCAATAAAATTTATTGCTGTCACTTGACTCGGGCGTTGACCGAAAGCCGTAGCTTAAAAATAGAAATGAAAGTTTTAAGTTGCCTAGCACCACACGCACGTGGAGGAATATGATAAGTTTTCTGTTCTAGCACCCCAGGGATGTTTTGGAGACAACTTAGTGAAAAGGGTATAAGATGAGGAGGGAATTAAGTATACAATTTTGGTCCTATTTTGAAAGCTTTTACACAACGAAAAAATATATATATGAATGTGTTTAAACAGCATAAAAAGCAAAATATCTTTACCTCGTTCTCTCATTTTCTTTAGAAATTCTTATGCAAATGGCTGGCAATTATAAATAATATTTGCAGTGTATGCAAAGCACACAGGACTGGAATTACTGGACACAGGATAAGACGTCGTGCCCTGGATGACATTGAATTTAAGGCATGCCGACAGCTCTGACATGTGCCTATTTATTCATTTTTCCGCTGGTCCTCGCTGCCCCCAGAGAACTGGCCTGTGCATCTAGGTTCCTGTCAATTATGAGTTGAGGAAGGAGAACACGCCTCGAGGATCCTGGGTATTTTACGCAGCTGCCAAAAATTATTACACCAACTAATTGCAATAGGTTGTGAGTGGGTGGTGCTGGAGGTGGGAAAGGTCTTGCAGGATATCTCGGGACCCAGAAAAAGTTGAGCGCAAATGAGGCAAAAACCGTGGCATACTTTCCGGCGCCCGTCCTTCTGATGCTGATGCTGATGCTTTCGCTCTCATCCGCATGTGTGTTTGTGTTGGCTTGTTTGCGAGCGCTTAAAGGCAAGGCAAACCATGTCAATGACATCTGACACGTGACCCTTTTCCCCTTTTCACATCCTCCGCAAGCACACACTCGCTTGCGCACACGCACATAGCCACACACACCACACTCAGGCCGAGGCAGTCATAAAGCAATAACCATAAACATTTTGGAAGGGTATCCGAAAGTTGTCCCTACTCACTGCAGTGCATCTGTAGTTGGCAAGGGTATGACAGACGGGACGAAAGGTACATTACAGACTCTATATGAAAGTCGTTTCTTGTTTCATCTTCGGATTAGATATAACTAATTATAAATAAGTAAATACATTTATAAACTACTCTCACTAGATTGCTGACTTTAAGAAGTTTCACAATTGATCAAATTCAATATCACTTCTTATTTATATGTAACTAATTAATATTTACTTTGCAGCATTGATATCTAGCTTCTTCTCTATACATTTTCCCAGTTAAGAGGTATTTCCTTGTCTAGAAACCATACAACCTTTTCCTAGCCTAAACTTAGTTTTTTTCGGGGGTCGTTCCAACGTGATTAGATGCGATTGTGCGCGCAATTGAGCGAAATTGATGGCAATGCCATTAAAAGGTATGGCTGGTCATGCCTTTCCCTGCCACCATGCCACGGCGCTCAACCAGCGACCCTTGGTTTTCCGCTAAACGCTGCATTGGTTTCACTTACGACATCACCATCAGCCCTGCTGCCATCGCCATCGTCGTTCATAATTAATTTTCTAGTGAATTTACTTTCATGGCATTTTGGCTGGCTGAGAGCAGGGCGAGAGTCCCCACACCACCCTCTCCGCCCCCGTTGTGGGCGCATAAAAGTTGTTTCAGCTGCGGCATTTATTTTAATTTGAAAACTATTTCCCTCGCTCCGGTTACGCGTCGCCCTCTGCTCGGGCTCATTATTTTCGCATGACTTTAGTTGGATTTTTATTACACAATTCGCCGGGATATTGCGTATACGCAGCGTCCGCGACCGCTTGAGTTTTAATTTGTATATGGCGTGTGTTCGGTTCGGTTCGAGGCCCGAATCCAAATCAGTTATAAATATTAGCACACAGCCAGCCGCTGTAATGGCAGCATAATTATATGGCGTGCCAGCTCTTAGTTTTTTTGTACTTTTTTTGGCTACCCAACTTTTTGATATCCTGTGCAAAAGATCAGCGCTCGGCTGCGGGCCGGGTTAGTTGTTGGCGGCCCGGAGGGCATGCAAATACGTATCCGAATGCCCGGCGTAGTTAAGCGCGCAAATTATTTGCACGAAAATATTTGTATGCCCCCCAGGACTGGAGGCCGCCGGGCAACTTCCGGAAAAGTCGCACAACTTGCCACTTGGCGTGTGTGGCGCCCATTTCGCTCCTCGGGGAGTCGTTGCCCCAGCCAACAGGAATCAGAAAACGGCTAAGAGTCAACCGCCAGGAGCCAGTGGTGACAGGTTTTTTCCTTGAGCTATAAAATATTTTGTATCGAGAAGGAAATAACAGTTTTTCTTGGAGGTAACTTAAGAAATGTTAGATGAAGCCTAGTTATCCAAATACGAATATAATTTTAAAATAAGTAACTGCATATTAAAGCTAATCTAATTTAAATGAAATCTTACAAACTAGAAAGAAAAACAACTTTAACCAAAAAACCACCAACCTATCCGCACTGCCGCTGAGAAAATAACAAAAGGGAAAAAGAAATTGAAAAGTGGCCGAGTATCAGAAGACGGGGGCATTGTTTCTGCCGCCCCCAATTACCTTTGATTGGTCACTTAAGTCGAGTTCGCGTTCCTGGATCGTGTTTTATTGGAAAATGATTTATGGGGAAATTATGTGGAAGACCCAAGGTCAGTCAGCAAAAATAAACGTGGAATTTAGCAGTTATTCAACGGGAAATTTAAACGCAACGGATCAGGGCTCGCTCTGGGGTTTCTTGAGAACTTCAGCGCCGTTCTTGGCCGTCTCCTGCGGGCATTTGGGTGTTTGCAGTGCGATCTTGGCCTCGAAGAAGAGCTTGGCCCCGCTCACGCCCACCTGGGCGACGTCGACCTCATCGGTAATGACAAACTGACTCTTCTCGAGCGTTTGCAGCCTCCACTTGAGCGGGACCAGGCGATGCTTGAGAGTTCCGTAGATGAGCAGGGCCTCGCCGAAGTTCAGTCGATCCTCGGAGCCCCGCACCACCTGGGCCATCATCTTTTTGGTCTTCAAATGGGTTTGGGGTATCTCCAGGATTTCGAGGAATCTCTTCAGCTCGCATAACGATATATACCCATTTTTATCTCCATCAACTTGCTTGAAGGCCGAGAGAGCGGCATCGATATCGGAACGCCTGAAATAGGGCCAGCAACTGTTGTTGATTTCAAAGCCGATTGCCCCATCGCTGCTGTTGGGCGTTACGCTCAGGGACCTGCTTTTCATTATGCTGCTTGTGGAAGTGGAAGTGGAGGGACAGCTAAGCAGTAGGCCGGAGACGGTTGCCTCCAGATCCTGCGCGTAGTCTAGACTTACGAGGTTTCTCAAGTTCAGTGTGGACGTGTGTCGTTCTCTCCTCAGAATCGATTGCCGGAGATGCTCATAGGAGGAACAGGAAAGGAAGGACGATTGGCAACTTAGGTCCTCCGAATCACCACAGCCTTCTTGAGGTCTTGAATCTTCGTCAGAGTCCCTTGCTTCCTCCCACTGAACACTGAACTTCTGCTGATCTTTGATAGCACAGGACGGAGGGATGGTCAGCAGATCCGTATCACCGCTGCTTTCGGGACTTAGGAATACCTCTACAGATTCACAGTCTTCCTCAGGATCCTCTCTGGACACCTTTGGATCCTTTTCAGCTGTCTGCGAAGTTGAGAAGTTTTCCTGAACTTTCGTTTCCTTTCCCTTCTGCTTTTCAACAGTTTCCACTAGCTCATTCTGCGGCTCAGCCTCCGTTGGCTTTTCCTGTGTACTTGAAAGCAATATGAGACTGTTGTTCGGCGTTGCTGCTGAGATCTCGAACTTTCTCCTGAGGACCCTGTCTGCCTCTGACATGATCTGCGGTTGCAGCGAGAGATGACCAAAAATGTTACTCAAAAGATTTACAAAATTATAAAGATACAAGGGACAGTGATTTCCTATTTCCCATACAAGCTGACAACCCAGAATATGAAAGGTTGGTAGTCGAAATACTAGAACCTTAAAAAGGAATGAAATATATTGGTAAAAATCTTAAATAATAGAATCATATATAAGAAATGCACAATGTTTTTTGGTTGCAAAATAAAAAATGCTACTCATAATAAGGATTAATATTCTTGGAGGGCTTTTCCCCTATTAAATACATGGCTTTTGGCTTTGGTATTTCCCCTTTGTGCGGTGTTTGGGGGGCGATGGCTCCCTGTCCACTTCAGATTAATGGCTGAGGACGAATTTCGGCACGTTCCTGTTAACATGCCATGGCCATAAACAGTTAATTAAGCTTTTATTGGTTACTCTTTTTGGCTTTCGGTCCGGCTGGCTGACATTTCACGTTTTATTTGTCAAACAAGCGGCCAAAAAAGTGACGACCATAAACGGCGGCCCAACCGCTTCCACTGTGGCCGTGGTGCCTCCGATTCACCTCCGACTTGGCGAGGAGCTATTTGCCGTGTTCCCTTCTGCGCTTTTTCCTCTGGCTTTTTCAGCTCTCCCAGCTTTCCCGGCTTATTTATTCACTCATTTCGTGTGCAAAAATATTTGGTGATAACGAGCTGGCAGCCCACGGCGACTTGTCATGTTTAAACCACATTTATTTGCCGGCGACAATAAAAAAGTGTACGTCGACGTACAAACATATATACACGAATTTTTTGTTTCGTGCATATTTTTTGTATTTATTTTTTTGCTGGACTAGCAGCGAGAAAATGTCAGGACAAAGTTGCGAGCTTCGGCATTTAATTTACATAGCAAAGTTTTCCTTATTTCGAGAATGCTGATTATAAAACTGGTAAAGCAGCCTGGCAACTGGGTTAAGCGAAACTGGAGGAGGGCCACAAGCATCGACGGCCAGATATAAGGCCAAAAAAGCGAATACTTTGTCCCTGAAAAACCGAAGGAGGTGGGCCAATGGCTGCCGAAAGTTGGGCAGCTCTTTAATCAGGCCCACAAACACACACAGAAATGGTGGAATCATATGCCACAATGGGCTCGCATACTGAAAAAAATACACTATGGTTACAATTAGGGAACTATTTTGAACACTTGGAGAATTATATTCTTATGTTAAAGAAGAATATTGAATGGTAAGAGAAATAGTACTTGAAAGTGTTCAATCATATTTTATTTAACAAAAAAAAAAATCGATATACTAACTGTTTCTAATATATACATACACATTTTCAAATATTTGCTCAACTATCATTTATTTATATTATTTATTCAACTTAATTTCTCCTCTTCCGTTTTTTGGCAAAACTACGTAAAAAAGATTCGCGGGACTTTCGTATCGGGAGCCAGCCTCCTTTCTGGCAGGAGAAACTTTTGCCTGGCCCAAATGTGTCAAAACAACTGGCTTGCTGGCTGGGAGGCTGCTGCAGCTTTCGGCCAAAGAAAGTGTAAGTTGTTGATTTCTTAAGCCAGTGCAAACAAAGACGGAAACAGGGTCACTCACCCACCTCAGAGTGTAGGGTCGCCCACAAAAAACAGAGTTGGCCATTGGCCAAGAGTCACTTTTTACCAATGCCGCCTTCCGGACTTTCAGGCAGTTCATGAAAAACTGCAAGTGAAATTGAAATGTAGGCGGCTGGCGCATAAATTGCATTCAGGCAGCCGAGCAAAATTCGGGGGGAAAAACAAATAAAATCGCTGCCAGCCGGTCGATCATAATTAATGATGGGAGCCGACACTTTCCTCTCAAATAAATCTCAATATAACTCAAGTGACTGTTACAGTCCGAACTCTGACATTTGATGGAAGGGTTGGTCCCCGGGACCTGCAGCCATCGTTTGTCATGCTGCACGTAAGCTCCAAGAGGGTCCAGCTTCAAGCCCAAAACACTTGGGCCGGGTCCAGATATACCAGCTACCAAAAAAAGTGTATATATATGTATGTATATATTTCCTTTTTCCCTTTTTTTCGGACTCGAAAGCCCAAATTGATTGCTTGAAAAAATTTCCGCCTTATTCCCGGACATCTTCAGTCATTCGGCAGAGTCCCGGCCTTTTTTCGGCCATTTATTTTTTGGCCGTTTGGGATTTCACTTAATTGAAACCTTAAATGTTTTTACACTGCGTTTGCCTACAGCATGAAAGGAAGCCACAGTCCAAACACACTCACTCGCACACACGCACACAAGCGGAGCTCACAGATCCCGGATACGGCAGGGAGTCGTTGCCGAGTTAAAAAGTGTATCACGGTTTTTTGCGCGCTCACCAAAGCACACTTATGTGTACAGAAGCGGGGCAAACACCAACAAACACACACGTATTGGCCAAGTCAATCAATCAAATTGGCATTTAACATTTGCTGGACTTTGGTTAGCACTTTTTCAGGATTTTCCAGCGCACGAGATACTTGAGAGCTGCAAGTGTCAGTTGGCTCGCTTGACTCTTGTGAGCGACCCATGAAAGTAATAATAATAATATTCAAACTTGATATACATATATTTCCTATATTTTTTAATGGATTTCGGGAAGCAGAAAGTGTAACTATATATTTTTAAAAGTGTAATCACAAGGCCTCCTTAACTCCTACAAACGTATTTTTGGAGCAAGCTTTACCGCTGATTAATACCGTTCAGGTTGTCCTTTTTACCAAGACTACAAGAAAAATTTTAATTTTTCCGAGAAGACCCAGAGCTAATTGTGAAAAATACGAACTCAGTGTCGGTGATATTTTGGTAATTTCAAATTCTCTTTCCCCCTAAGAGCACATTGACCTTTAGCTGGCAATTTAAGGGGACCCCTTGAAGTGTATAAAAAATTAAGCAATTTGGATGTATACCCAACTTTTTCTAGTATATATTTGTATGGCCATTAAAGTCATAATTTCACATTAAATGCAGACGTGACTGCGGCGAGAAGCGGACCACCGAAATGTCCCAACGGCCGCCACATGAACCCAATTGAGGCGACCGCGTCTTGGCGGCAGTTTTTCCCTCTTCTTCTTTTTTTTTGCGAGCCTTTCCCGCCAGCACAACAAACATTAATAAGTCAATTGATGTTTTGTTAACCCACCGGGGGTGGCGGGAGCGTGGCTTTGGCCAGCTGGCCGGGAAGCTCGTCATTTGAGTGGCAGCGACTCCCTGGCGACAGGGACATGCGTGTGCACACATTTATCCCGACGGGAGCTGCGACTAATTGCAATTTATGTACGCAATAAAACATTTGCCAAACGGCTGCCATTCGTTACGGCCGCTGGTTATAAATTTATGAATAAAACAAATTCAACGACGGGCCCAGTCCGGCCCGTGTAGCTTTATTAATCAAGGCGTTGCCAGGACACCACCGGGCCCCCGGTGACCTGCAGTCAATTGAAGTCAATGCTCAAATAATCACAGCACCGCCATCCACGAAGCAACAAAGCAAAAGGGAAAAATTGATGCCCTGATTGGGTAAGCCGGAATTTGATTTAGCGCGCGGAATCAGGGCATAAAGACCATTAAAAAATTTACTACTGCATTACACAAGGATCCGTCGACGAACACAAAATTTAACTGCCGCAGTCGTTACGCTCGAGGCATTAAAAGTAATCTGCTTAGCATTTTGCGGGAAATTATTCGACCGGTCGAAACAGGTGGCTAAAGGCTAGGGAGTGGTAAGGATTTTATTGGCGGAAAGGAGATGCTCTTCCTGATCTTGGGAATTGCGTTTTAATTGGTGAATAACGAAGTTATTGTAATTTTGGTCTTGTGGAATTTGAATATTTGTTATGTCGGCGAATTTAGTTTAATGTACTTTGTTATTACTTAAAAAATCATTACAATATGTGCAGATTTTTAATTTATATTTCCTATACATGTTTTTTTCATTTTGTTATAATTTAAGACCCTTAAAAAGAACTTATTATTTCTATAAATAATAACAGCTCGCCCAGGAGAATTCATAGGATACCCAAAATACCCCCTTCTGAGTATCAGTAAGCCTGTAGCAAAATTTACCATCAAGAGATAGATGTGAAGATGGGGTGAAAAAAAAAATACTGACGTAGATTCCGAGAAGCTGCTTTCGGTCCTGGCTTCTTCTCCACTTGAAGTGATTGCCGTGCACAATTCGCGCTAAAAGCTTTCACTTGCCAATTGCCGATGAAAACAAATGTGCCGCAGTCCGCAGTCCCTTCCTTTTTCTCTATTCCCACCTCTATGCCCACTCAACCGGTTCGGAATTGGCCTCCAGCAGATGATTCTGTTTTCCCAGCAGCAGCAGCAAGCAGGAGAAATTCTAATGGCAACGTTGGCGAAGGTTCAATACCCTGAACGGACTTTGTTAATACAAGAAATATATTTTCAAGCAAGCAAAAATTAGTACAACAGGAATTGAGTAAAGTAAATAAACACAACTTTTTATAAAAAACTGTAAAGCTAGTAGCTTAAGATATAAAGTAATCCGCAATTAAAATGGATTTGTTTGTATTTAATGTTGATATCAGCAATTAGTTTATATTTTCTTTACTCTTAGAACCATGAGTTTCTTTTTTGTTTTCCCAATAAATAAAGAATTGACTCCTTGCCGATTTGATATCTCAATCGAAGCGATTCGCAAATACACAAGACCCTTGCAGAAAGTAAGTCGAAAAACAAAGCACTCAATGCTGCTCAATGGGTTTTTGCTATCTGGTCTAAGCTAATTGAAAACTACTTTCCAGTCCACACCCATACACGCCTAACAGAGACAGATAGACACCAACAACAACGAGGAGGGCGGCTTGGCAAGCCGCACATTACTCATACGCAACGTTGGTCATGGCACACAAAGGCATTGTAGCTGCTGCCGGCCAGAGTTTTGTGGGGCCAGGCACGTCTAAGCATTTTGCATTTCTTTTTCTTTTCACCGAAGCCTATTAATGCCGCTGCATGGCTTCTGGGGTCGCTGACACTGAGAAAAACTGATCACAAATGGGTGAGATTTATAAGTAAAATAATAATAAATAATAAAATTTATTAAAGCAAGAATGTATTTTGTTATATATTTTTATTTAAGTGCTACTTACAGGTGTTCTATATGTGTAATACAATTTGTAAGTCCTAATGGAAAAAGAAAACAATGTTCAAAATATTTTTTCTGTGTGTCGTGGAATACATTTTGTTTTCAAGAGTTCCCGCTCTGTGCCGCGAACGTGATGCGGCATGCGAAATGTCAGGCTATGGATGGCGGGACACGGACGAAGGGCCCATTCGGGTCGAGAATTAGGCGTGGTCTCCTAACGCTTCCGGCTTTCCGGCTGTTTACTGAACTCGTTGAACCCTCCCGGTGCCAGGTGTCGGGTGCCAATCACCCGCCATTCACCCGTTAATGGCAACAAATGCAACACCAGCGAGTGCACTTCATCAGGTGCCGAGAGCTTAAGTGCATTCTCAGATGTTTCCGTTTCTTTTGCGAGGAGTGTTCGGTATAATGCGGGAATCCGGTCTTTTTGCAGCTTGCTCTGATTTAGAATTAATAAAGGCAGCGCCTTCCCTCCTCGCTGCTTGTATGGCTATTATTTCTACCTGCCTTTTTGCTGTCGCCAGCAGCAGCAGCAACAGCAACAGCAGCAGTTGATTTCACCTGCTATTGTCTTGGCCAAGGAGCGCACACACGCACTCACACATGCGGATCGTGGCTGTATATAAATGTGTTGCATACATTTCAGCGCCGGGATTTATGCACAAGCAACTCCGGTTGGCTGCTGCATATGGGTAAGTTCATGCCATTGCCTTTTTACGCTCCACATTTATGCAAAGTGCAACGGCTTGGCCTCTCTGTCCCCTCTTCCTATCTCCCTTGCTCTGGATGTGTGTTTTGCATAAAACTTTAGCTGCTTTTGTTTTTGTTTTTATGCGGCATTTGTGTCAAGTACACGACGCAGATTAAAGGCTACGGCCCGGGAAGATGGCATACGGTATAGATACTGGCACACACGTACACTGTGGAAAAATGAAGACCAAAGAAAAGTCGGTGGCAATAGTGAATGTGAAAATTGTCTGCTATAATTTGTTTATATTCTATATTTCTTTTGAGGAAAATATTTCGTTGAACTTTAAACTTAAGATTATTTCGCTTAAAAATCGATATCTATAAAACATAAAATGTATTTAACTTGCTTTTAACTGAGATGTCATCGGGTCTAAAAATATGCTTCTCTTGTACGAGTTCAGTAATATTAAAATTTAAATCAAAGATTGCCACAATATAATCCCTTTTCTTTTAGCTCTGTGTGCCAAGAGGAAAGAAGGAAGAAGATACACGCTGGGGAGAGATAAATGGCCGAGCAGTGCAGCACAAATCGAAAGGAATTGCAATTTAATGGCATAACCTGTGCCATCAGCCAGGATTCCACTCTCTCGTGAGTGTGTGTGTGATCTGTCCCATATGTTTTCTAGTCGCCCTCTGATTGGATAGCGACGGAATGGAATTACGTAATTCCGTACCGCTTTAAGATTATGGAAGTCATCCCGGCATGCCCTCTGAAAGCCTTTCATAAAAATAATATTAACTTATTCATAGCGTTAATGGATACATTACGTTGGGTTGCTTTACAGCATTGCCTAACGTCATTTGACGACGTGACGTAAAGGAATGTTAATATATTTTTAATATGTATGAAATAAGGGTGTATAAACGGCATTTTAAAGATACCTCCTGTACTGATTTAAGCCGATTTGGTACGAGTTTCTAATGTGTCTTAAGGGTAATGCGGCTTATCTTGCAAAATGTTTAAATAAATTAAGTTCGATGGTCATAAATGATTATTGTATATGATCATTTTATAGGAAAACTCTAATAATTAAACTAGCTCATTTAGAAATAAAAGAATGGAAGAGTATATTAAAAAGAAATATTGATAAATTATTTTAAAACGTTCACATTAAAAGCTCATCCAGCTGACACACATTATTTTGCTTTCCCGAAATTATATTGGTATTAAATGAAAATTATAAATGTGCCAGGGAAAGCTCGGAAAAAATCTGTTTCAGATTCTGGAAAACCCCCTTAATCCGAATGTTTGCTCAACACTTAACGCATTTCGGAGTGCTGACGCAGCTCCTGACTCCTGACTCCTGACTGCGTTCCCGGCGGTTGCCTTTGCCAATCAAAAGTGCACAACTGTGTATGTCAGCCACCCGAAAAAAAGAAGCCAGAGTGCGGCCAAAGTAAACGGAACTGGGCAGAAAGGCAGCCATGAGGCAGGAGGCAGCAGGCAAGAGGCAAGAGGCATCAGGCAGCAGTGTGTGCAATTTCGCAGTAAATTGCAATAAGGTGTAAAGTCGAGTTGTTCTTTTTCCCATTGCACAGGGTCACACTTTTCACACTGGCGAAAGGGAGACTTTGGTTGATGCTTAACCCACGTCCCCGTGGCCTGCACATCCCTTAACCCTCGAGAGCAGCCAGTTCGCGTTGACTTGCACATTGTTGCAAGCAGTGAGGCGTTTCCTTTGAGCACAGCACTCTGTCAGGCGGCACGGAGTCCTGAGATGGCGGGGAATTGGCGGGGCGCACCGAGTAATGGGCCAGCATGCAGGTAAATAATATTCTTATAAAAATGGAAATATGCATACCTGAGCGCATGTTTAATGCCTGTGGTTGTGAGCAAAATTCTAAAGCGTATTTCAAAGGGAAGGAGAAAACGATGTCAAATAAAATATATCCTCAAATGAACCCTTTTCAATATTTATCAAATGACAATTTACCTAAAAATCCAAAGAATTTGTTTATTTATTAAAGACTTCAAAACTGTATTTAATATTAAAAGCTGCACTTTACTGTGTTACATTTAATTGAACTTAATTTTATTGCAAGAAACTCCTAATATTTCCACTGGGACTGTGTCCGTGCAGAGGCACTGCTGCAAACAAGATAAAAATGAAATGCAGCAAAAGCATTTTTAGCATGCTTTGGACGACAGTGGCAGCCCAGAGTCGCCAACTCTCGCTTTCCCTGCTCCGTCTCTTTCTCCCACTCTCACTCTCTCTTTCTCTATATTTCTCTGCATTGCCCTGTCCCTGTCGAGGGCCCTGGCTCTCTGTGTGTGTGCCATTTATCACAGGGACTTTAGAGTCGCCGTCCCAGTCCCGGTCGCATTGTCTTTCCCAGTGACACAGTTCATAATTAAATTCAAATACTTGTACCATTTTCACGCGCTTATGACACAAAATTTATGAATGAGCGCCTGAATACAAAGCGTCAGCCTCCAGAGACCTCCGTTGCCCCCCTCAGAATTTTCCCACCCAATTTAGCGCGCATCTTGAGGCAGGCCACCTGCTGGTCCGTGGGCCTAGCTCAGCGGGCGTTTAAAATTAATAATGTCTATAGTGTGTGCCCTCCTGCCATTGGGAAAATGTGTGTGGATGGCTGGCGTAACCTCTTCGTTACGGAGGTGTCTTCCTTGGTTTTGTCAGCTGGCAGCTGTCTGCATTTGACTCAGGCTCCCGCTTGATTGGTTTACCAGGCTTAAGCCATATGTTTTTCTCCGAATATCTTAAAGTTATTCCGCTGCACGGCATTTTTATCAGAGTTTTTCATTATGTTTTCAATTACATTGCCACCTTTCAAGCACATTGGACACAAGTCACGCGTAGTTTTTAATTAAAAAACTTTTACGTGCAATTATTTTTACCTCTCCCACACACACTCGCACCTTCGTATGAACATACATTTTTTCCCCCATTGGATGGCAATATATATTTTTGAATTTATTTTTCACTGCAACAGTGCAACACCTGGATGGCTCCTTCGTTTGTTGGACGAATAAATTACAATATTGCGTATACGCAACGTTGTCCATGGCACCTTGAATGTCAACACAATGTCACCAACTTGAGCCTTTTTCACTAGGAAAAGTGTGCGTAAGTGAAATGCACAAACAACGTTGGCAAACATCAAAACACAGGAGGACAGGAACACAAAAAAAATAGGAAAAATCTGTGAAGAGAAACCTGAATGGTCCAGAGGGCAGAAAGACTCTCGTGGCAATCGTCGAGAGATCTCTTCCAACCTTCGGTTTTTTGCATCTAGTTGAGTGATGGACACTGGCGCTGAATCGACTGAATCATCTGATTCATTGATTAAACACAGAACGGTTCCCTTTTTTTCGGAGAGAGGCTCCGTCCCGTTGGGCCCTTAACCCATTGATGGCGAGGCTGCAGCGCCCAAGCTGTTGGAGCATGAAATTTCCAAAGCCTAATGAAGTGTAAAGGTTTATCGCTTGAAGGAAACGCAGGCCACGCGGGCTTGTTCTTTCTTCGTCACACACTCTTATCGAAGGGTATCTGCGGATATATATTAATACAAAAAATTAATTTAATATACTAACTAATAAACCGCGAAATATAAGGCTAATCTCTTCCTTGATCCAAACAGTTTATCAGCCTTCTTATATATATTATATTTTAAAATAATGCAGTGTATACATTTTTATAGCTTTAACGCAAATCTATTTACAGTTTAATTTATAATTCATTTCACTTAAATGTATATGTGTTAATAAAATTATTATGATTTTGTTACTGACACCCGCTTTTACTGCAAAGATACTTCAAAGTTTGTAAGTAAAAAGGGTATAATCGAAGTCGTTGATTCTTCAAAGCTTGTTCTGCTCTTTTCCCCCTTTTCACCCATCATCGATGGGTTTTTTTTTGGGCCGTGGACCCGTCTCCCTTAGTTTTATTATTATTGTTTTGCTGTACGTGTTATTTAGCTTTCGCTTTTCCGATTCGTTTTCGTTTTTGCTCTTGTGTCATATTTCATTTGCCCTATATGGTCACGGTAACAAGGTTTATTATTATTTGTTTTCCGACCCCTTCTATTTTAGTTACTTTTCCCGTTTGTTGCTAATTTTAAACATCATTGACTTCGGTGATTTATGGGAATGCCCGCCGATAAGTTATGAACCCCAACAATGTTTATATTTAAATTGAAACACGCAAATTTATAGATTTGTTTACGATAAATCTAGTAGCAGCCAGAGTGAAGTAACGTGTAACCTGCATGTACTCACTGTGTGGCGGTAGGGAATATATTTCCATAATTCCAAATTATTTGTTGTCGTCCTCGAGCAATTAATTAGAGTTAAATGCAGCGCATGGCAGGCAATAAAACTAATAACAATTTAATTATGAAGAAGGAACAATAAGCGGCAAGCGTGTTATTCTTTTTCAAAATGAACATGTTTTTTTCTGCTTACATGATGTCACGATGTTGTCTCGTAATGCAAATCAGATGCCCATTGTATTGCAGTTAACAATTGTATTGAAACAATTAAATTTAATTAAATAGCTACGCTGAGTTTATTTTCCAGAGTTTTGGGTAATAATTTATGGCAATATTTAAGTGGATTTTTTTGTGCTAGGTCAGCAGTTGACATAAATCAAATTGTACAAAAAATAATTATGTTTTTAGGACTTTTTTAAAATATTTATAAATATTATATAAAGTTGGTTAATCCTGAAAATATTTAATGGGTTTATTTGACAATATTCATTATATTAAACATTTCTATACTATTAAGAATGCTTTGAATATTAATTTAACCAGTTCTAAATGTTTATAAATGTTCCAATACTTTACGATAGATCCTTAAATTGATGCTGTAATATTTAAAAGCCTTCAAAAACACCAAAAATCTAGGTCGTCGATCGTCAAATAACCCTTTAAGCCTGTCGCCCACCTTTCAGGCCATTTGCCAGCAGAGAATAGCCCCATCAGCCGTGGAAGCAACAGCGGAGTGCAGCTAGGAAATCAAAATGTGCATATGAAAGTAATTTCCCCACTTAATAGGATACGGAAACCCGTTCTGGCTATACGCTTTACAATATCCCCTTTTTTATGCCATTGACTATCCCAGCCATGCATACATTTGCATCTCACCCAATACGAAAAAAAAAATAAAAGACGACCGGGGCTTTTCGTCATTGGATGCACGACTATGCAAGCCTCGACCTCGTCACTCGCCCACCTCCGAAGCCAAATCCGAACCTGAATCTGAATGTTTCCGTTCGAGTTTCCGTTTGGCATACGTTACCACACCGTAGAGCAGTTTCCGGCGGCATTTCACCCCAGTGGCGTGACAGGTGAGGAGTCTGTGAGTGCGGGATCCCGGGAAGGAGAGAAATTCAGAGAAACACGGGATGCAACGGCTTCTCATATGTCTGCTGTCAAATTTGGAAATTATTCTACTTACTCGGATTACAAGTGGAGCATGAGATAAACGAAAACGAGCCACGCGTTCGGCAGGTGATGCAGTCGCTTTTGCAGTTGCCGCTGCCGATGCATCTTGCAGATACAGACACTTACCCATATCGGTGGCCGCATCCAGGAGATACAGTTACAGATGGAGTGCCATAAACTTATTGTGGCAACGGCAGCAGCTGCTTCATTTCATTCCCATTGCCAGACAGCCACGCTCTGTTCGCATCATTGATTCGCCGTTGCCACGCCCTCTGAGCCGCCTTCCTCTGCTGCAGTTCCTCCATCGCTCCTCCACCTCCACCTCCACCTCCATCTCCTCCCCATCCCCTCCTGATCCGGCGATCGATGCCGGCAATTTCGTTCGGGGCTTGGCGCAATTTCACTTGCCATTGTCATGGCCATAAAAAACGGAGCGAGGAAGCTGCTTTGAACGCTCTGATTGACCATTGAAATTGCACGTCAGCTTGTAACGGAGTGACAGGGCGGAAGCGTGGGGAAGGGGTGTGTGGGATCGGTGCACGTGGCGGATGAGTAATGTGCGCGACATGGCTGGCAATAAGTGGGTTGATTCACGATATACCGGAAGGGGTGCACCATTAATTGAATCCGGCGAAGTATACAAGGAAAAACACAACCACAGAGCATGGATAAATACATCTTTACAGGCTTTCCACCTTCATTATATATTTTACCAAAAAAGTTACTTAAAATTCCCAAAAATAGCCAAAAGAAAGTGTTTAACCTGCCCCCTGTGACGTCCATCGCCAAGCTGCCGAATAACTTCAAATATTTGCACTCCCAACCACGTCAGCAAGATCAAAATCAAATTGATAGAGGAGCCCAAGAGCCGGGCCAGGGTGTGAGCTAGTTACTGCCAGCAGCATGAAAAATTAAGCTTGGCTTAAGCGTGCCCCAGAGACGAGTTTGCATACCCGTTCATCTTGTTGCGCTTGAGATTTCGCAGACAATAGTGCGAAGATTTACATAAAGTACACACGGATAGTACACACACAGCCGAGGACACCCCCGACTCGAGCACGTGTGCTTGGCTGTAATAAGCAGGAGACTTGGGGAGTTGGCTCCGGGTTCTCAAACAAAAACAAGTCGAAGTGCCAGCCAACAATAAAGCAGTGCTACGATGCCAAATCAGACCCCGGAGTGCAGAGCGCAAGTAAATTACATTTATATGCACAAAGAAATAAGTTATGGTTGTGCAATTTTGATAAGATTCATAAAAGAAATTGAATTTAGAGCTAGAGAGTAAGTTGGAACTATAATATTACATAGTTCTTAATGTAGAACAATATTTGAATAAATTAATTATAATTACAATTATACATCCAATATTTTTTCCAAACAAATTCAATTACACTTTTAAAATAACTCAAATTTTTTACCTTGTCCTGTATTATTTTTTCAAGTGCAAGAGGAAGGATTTCTTCCCGCCAGATTGCAGATAGAAATCTTCCTCTTGACGTCATTTGGGTTCGCATGTGTCGCTGAAATATGACACAACAGTGAAGCTTCTAATGGCATCCGCGAAGAAATGTTGCATACACTTGCCAGGGAAAGCAGGGAAGTTTCCGAGCTGCATTTCCCCTGCAGGTGACGCTCAAATAAATATTTATCCAACGCACTTGGACCAGACGTGCAGGAGAGCGGGCGAGTGCGACTGCAAACAAAGACAGATGTAGTTAAATAGCTCAAGTCGCCGTGAAGCGTACGAGTGCTTACCTGAGCAGTGCGAATTATGCGACATATATCATTCGCCGAGTGTTGACGCAGCCGGGTTAATGATCCAGTCATCTGACTGACTGACTGACTGACTGGCAGCAAAGGCTTGCCAGTGAAGGCCAGACCTAAGAATAGGCATCAACAATTAAAAGAAACTAAGTATAACTTGGAAATAAAAGCCAAATTACATTTAAAACAAAACTAGTAAGTTTCAAGACAAGCTTTAATATTTTGTTTGTAATTAATAAGTTTAGTTCCATGCCATAAATAATTATATATGCAACCTGAACAAGAAGAAACAATTTTGATCTATGCTATGTTTTATATATTTACTCTCCTAGTTTCCTAAATTATCTTAAATTACCAGGTTCTAGCATGTACGTCAAGTTTGAGGAGCTGCCTGGCATTGATGATAGAACATACTCAAATGGTTTCCATAGTTTTCCACTTTGTCTGCATTTTAATCTCTTATTTGTTTTCGATTCATTTGGCAAAGAATGATATTGTCAGCCACACGAAGTTTAATTAGTTTATTTGCCGATATTCGGTAGTATTCTCTGTCAATTTCTTTGCCACCTCCTTTTGCTCTTATGCAAATTTAATTTGGAAAATACTAAAAATAAACCCACAGCTCGTTACCCAACTCAAGCTATACTTGATTCCCCGAAGAGCTGTCTGTCAGGAAATGTGTTCCCCTCTTTTAGTTTGGGTTTTATTGTGGGATACGAAGTATAAATAAATAAAATGAGCTGCTATCCGGAAATAAATGCCTCGGCGTTTCCTTGAAGGATTGCAGGAGATAAAATCAATTATGTTTTTTTTTTTTTGTTACTGCCATCAAAGGTTAGGTGCTTACTATTTTTTTATTTGTTTTATTTGAAAGTTAATTCTGAACTTCTAATTTTTCTTATAGAATTGCTTCTTCAAAGATTTGACTGCAAGCGAAACAAAATACATTCAACGATTTTGAAGGAAGCTTTACCTTAAATTGAATTGCCATTGTAAGCGCCTGTTGGCCACCGAGCATAATTTAATAATTCCCAAAGCCAGGATGTATTTAGAATTTGTTTTCCTTCTAGTTAATTTTTACCTAAACAAAGGGCTTGTAGCTTCCACAGCCGAACCCCCAGAACAATGAGTTTCATACGACGCAGTGAGCACACTCCGCCGTATTTTGAGCTGTGCTCGTGGAAATTCCGTACACAGGTTTTAACGTCTTGGCCCTGTCTCTTGTTGCATATGCTTTATGTGTGTGTAAATTCGCATCACGTTCGGTAAAATGGCAAAACGTGTAGCCCGGCAAAAGGAAATTGGAATTCGATGTCTTTAAAAACAGCTTTCTCACCAAAGGAAACCAGGAGAGAATCAGGAGGTTTCCCAAAAGCGAAGTAAGAGGAAAATAGAAGGGCGACCGGGGAAAGTCTCCGCTTTCACCGGCAACTGCAGCCTTGAGAACTCAAGCGAAGTAGCTTAGAGTAATGAATATTTAATACGGGCGAGTAACAAAGCTTCTTCGTTTTCCTCTCTCATTTGCTCGGCAACCGCAGGGACCTTTTCTTTCACTTTTCACTCATTGCGGAAAATTGGTTTTAAATTGATTTAACATAAGTGGCGAACCGAGGAGGACCCTAAACCGCAGTCATGGTCGCTCGTTTTCGGCTACTGCCTCGCCTTCTTCCTAATCTAATCTGTATGCACATCAGCAAATTAGAGGAAACGATTTTGCCATTGCAGTTGATTTAACGTTTTGAGTAGCTCTGCGACTAAAACAAGTATACAGAGAGCGAAAAACTAGTTCAAAATGTATTTTATTGTATCGAAAATAAGATGACGGAATGCGGAAAATAATAAATATAAAAAACCCAATGGAAAGTCCCAGTTCTTTGAAATCTAGTTATATAACTGTTGTCAAAACTTTCCCAAGATAGTTGCTTTTCCCTTAAAAGGCTTGTTGTCTCTCTGTTTATCTATTTATATGCAGAGTGCAGTCTGTTTATGGCTAAATCGTGAGGTTGCACGGACGTGGCGCTGCTTAATTGCAGCAGCAACTTGCAGCTCGTACCCAGTAGTAACCTGCGACGTGCAACATGCCGCAATTACAAGAAGTCAGCCAAGAAGTCGAGGGACATGGTCGTCCGTTAAAGGAAAAAAGCGCTCTGGCGGCCACATGACATTTAGCAACTGACAGTATACCTCAACTGTCCCTGTCTGTCTATTATTCTCCTCCTCCTCCTGCGTCCTGCTCTGTCGTCCTTTTGCTGTCCCTGTCTAGCGCTGACTTGCCCTTTCATTTCATTGCACAAAATTGCTTTTGCCGCATTGTCAACTATTGTTAATATCATTCTAACTGCTGACAGCCCAAAGACCTTATACCTCACGAGTGCACAGAGAAAAAGGGAGTGATTCGTAAATTATTAAGTAAATTTTAATATCTAATACAAAACCTGAAATATAAAAGAAATACACATCTTTTATTTAGTCATAAATATAAAAATAATTCTTAAATTAAGATCCATGAACACAAAGCATTTTGTGGATCATCAAATTGTTTTTAAAAAATAAGAATCCAAGTTCCTATCGCATATTAGTCATAAGTTAACCTCATATATTTCATTGTTTTGTGCTATTTATATCCTCATATCTCTAAAATTTCACCCATCATTTTTTTCAGTACATTTCCGCATACGAACGCCCGTCATTAAAACTTCAACAGTTTCATGATGGCAACGGGCCATGCTGACACTTTGGCTGCACTTTTGTTGTGCCCCGCCCCTTTCGGACGCCGCCCATGCATATGCTATGTGAAACAGGACAAACAGAAACATAACAAGCAACAACTCAAAATGAAATTTCGCACATCCAGTCCCCCTGGCTTTCACTTTTATACTCCCGTCCGCTATAGTGACGAAACGAAACAAAATGTAACAAATTAAAATCCCCGAAAAAAACTCACTTGCCGAGTGGGTTAAGTGTAGGCCCCAACGTGTCGTTTCAGATAAAATGAGAAAGACCTGAATGAAAAGGCGGTAAACTGGATATAATACATGATGCTCTTTTAATTGGATATTTTTTGTTACTAATACACTCGTTAACTTTATTAGTTTAAAGTGTCTTTAAAGATATAAAAAGTTGAATTGTCTAGTAGATTCTAAGAAGAATGATTCAAGTATATACTTTATTGTCGTTTATTCAATAATTTAATTAAATATAAATCATTTTTGCTTTATTTTCAAAGTAAAGACGATTGAAACAAAAGTGTTTGAAGGTTAAATCACATCGACTCATTCCAACACATTAATTAAGGATTACATTTTTGCAAAACACGTTCCTTTGACCTTCATAAGTCGCAATTCCCTGTGATTCACCGGCAAATGAATTTTCCGTGAGCCCTTGAAAATATTTTAGCACAAGCACTCAGTGGGGCTCTAAACGGCTAAAGGCAAGAGCCCATTTGTTTAATTTTGATGCCCATTAACGAAAATTTCTACTAATTAATTATAAATGAACGCCATGCGTGCGGCTTCAGTGCTCACTTTTGGTTCTCCCCGTTTTTCCCCAGCTTTACTTTCCTTCTTTCACTTTTTTTTCTTTTTTGGTAAATTTCGTATAATCGAATTACTTATATAACCGCAGCAATGTTACATACATAGGTCGCTCCTTCGACGACACCGCTAAGCTGCTTACGGTTAAAGGAAGGCAGGGGGGTTTCTTTGCTCAGTGTGTGACATTTGCCTTTGGCCGCTGGGGCGTATACGCAACATTTTGTTACTTTTTATATATTACACGTACGCCTGCTGCTGAGGGTGCGTGTGCCTTACTGTGTATTTGTGTGAGGAGGGGTCCTGGTCGTGGTCGTGGTCCCGGTCCTGGCAAAGTGAAGTGGCAGGGCTTTTGAGCCAAAGCCGCTTAATGCTCGCATAAAAAATGGCGACGACAACGAATGGCAAACGGGAGTCAGGAGAGAGCCTTCGAAACTTGATAAAATGTAAAATTATCGCACATTCATTGTTATTGTTTTCGTTCTCCTCTCGCAGCAATATATATTTGTGCGCTTTCATTTTCCCTTGGCCCAGCCAGCTTTTGGTTAAGTAAGCCAACTCAAACACGCAGCTAAACACACGAAATCAAACTTGAAGAATTACGTTGATTTGCCTTAAAGATGGCGAACGGGAATCCCCTTTGGCCAGGAAGTGCGTCAACGGGAATTTTGCAGCACACGCAATTGAGTGGGGTGGTAAAAGGGGATGGGGCGGGACAGCCAGTTAGAATTTATTTTACTTTATTTTAGCTTTATTTTTATTTGCTCTCAAGTACGTCGAGTTGCCTTTTTTCCTCGGCCATCCGCCTTTGGCTTTGGCTTCTCTGCCTTCGTATTGGCTATACTAAATCACTTTAAAAATTAGCATAATCCGGTGAGTAAATAAAAATAAGTGAACGTCTTTTGGCGTGCCAAAATTCGCTTCACTGAAGTCGGCTACAAATCGCGATTTCGGCGAATTCTTTTATTTCTTCGCTGTCTGTTTCATCGTGAAGCCAGCAGATGGAAAATTGGTAGCAAACACAGCGGCGGGTCAGAGGTTGCACGTAGCAGCTAGCCAGGGATGGCAACTAAACTTGGCCAGAATAAATTACCAAATATATTTGCAAATAATTATCATGATCAAAACTATTCCAAATTGCCTTAATCTTTGGATACCTAAACTATAGTATACACACCTTCTTTCCCTTATTCTAATTTAAAATTCCGCCTACTATAAGTTAAATTCAAATTTATTGTATTAAATTCATTTTAAACAATACATTTTAATACAAAAATTTCATTTATTATCCAGCATCCAGCCCTGTGTTTTCAGAACGCCGCTTTATGGCTTTTTTATGGCGCGCAAAACCCTTTCGCTGGTATTTATTATTTAAATGGCAAACAAACTCACGCACAAAGCAACGGAAGGAAGGAAGGAAGGAAGTAACAGTCAAATATATTGATCAATTAGGCAGAAATTTTATGTATTGGAAAGATGCTCCTAAAAATCGATGGAAAGGTGAGAAAATGTACCCCCTTCAATGTGAATGAAATACATTATTTAATCTTTCAACCTCGTTGCGTTCAGTTGAAACTAATTTTGCATATGCTGCGTAGGTCTGTGTTAATTTATTTTAAATTAACTACTATCCCAGGGTCATTAGTACAGACAGAAATGCATCCATAAATAATACGTTGCCAGGGCGATGCCCAGAGTCAGCCCCAGCCACAAAAGGATTCTCCTGTTTGCACTGGAAAGAATTTAACACAAATTTTCTATAAATATTAATCATAACTTAAAACACATGCGGGCTTCATTAAATAATTGAGGAACAATGGTCAATTATTTGTAATTAAATATTAAATTAATTTTTGAATCAAATCGTGTAGATTGTATTTTTTCACGTGTTCAGTTCGTTTACTCTGTGTAAGATTACAGCTCAAAGTCGGGCCAGGGATCCGGGATCGGGGGAATGCAGCTCGTTTGCTGATTGATGATATTCTGGCAAAAGTTGCCAGGCAAATAATGCAACAATCGTTACGGGGCAGAGGGGCGACTTCCTGGTAGTTTATGAAAACGTTAAATAAAAGACAAAACGAGATGAAACCCTAGCACGCACACAAACTGCCAGGACAGCTTGCAATTTGTGTGTTGCATAAGATCTGGTTTAGGTCCGTTTGTGTCGGTCTACTTCACTCTCTGTACGTGCTCAGAGGGCGCTCGGAACAGCTTATTCAAATGAAAGTCAAACAAAACGATAAAGGAGCAACAATTGAAATCATTTAACATTTGCCTGGCTAAATGCAATGAAACTGCTGGGAATACGTCCAACCGAATATCAAGATGCCAATTTTATTTTGGGCCAAACACATGTCAACCTTTGCTGAAAATAATAATGCGTATTCTGACAACGTTTGAGCTATCTTTTCCGGCCACGTGCAAAGCTTGAATTTATTAAAGAAGAAATTTCCAACGGAAAATGAATAAGAATATTCTTTATAAGGTCATAAATGACTCATTGACTGCATTGCAAACGTTTGACTAAAATAATAAACACGTAAATCTTACTGATTTCTTAAAAATAAATGCAACAACAGACACATCCTTTAGCAGTAACTTCTCCTCAGGGATATTTCCCATTCATAATTTAATTTAAAGAAACGCAAATAGTTTAAAATAATTTCCAAATAAAATCTCCTGAATTTGGCTAAGCTAATTTATACCGAAACCTTTCCAAGAACGCTGAGAAGCCCCAAACTTTGACCCTCTAAAGCTCAGACCCCCTGCCTCTCGCCCCTGCTCATCCCACTCAATCTTTATTTCATAATAATGCAGATTCCATTTCAATTTATATTCCAGTTGGTCTGCCCTGAGGTTTTTCTCACTTTTGCATCGAATCCCAAAATGTACACACACACAAAAGAAAACTCAATTAAAACGGAATAAATTTCCATGCTGTTGGGAATAATTACGAATTTCAATTTATTTGCCGCAGGTTGCAGAAGGCAAAGGCAAAGGCAGCCGCAGCAGTTATGGCAACAAAAGCACCAATAAGGAAGCCAGCCATGGCAGTCGTCCTTATGGCCAAGAAACTTTTCCAACCGGAGCGGCGGAGGAGAAGGCAGGAGAGGAGTAGAATCCGAGTGCTGACTATAATCGCAGTAAGTTACTTACTGACTGAGTGACTGCCTACGGCCCGAGGTCCTGAAAATGTTGAAAGGGGGACCATGGGTTAAGACAGGGGAGATATTGATCACACCGATGGGAAACTTCATATTCAGAGCAGATGTCTTGCATTTTAATGCATAATAAGGACAAGACGTAACGGGCTTAAATAATGTGTCAAAATAAATGTTTTAGACTAATTAGATCTTTTTCTGAAAATGTTAACGATTTCAATAGTCGTATATTAAATAAATGTGCAACAAAAAGGGAAGCTGACTGCAGCATGCCCAAACAAAGCGTTTCTAATTTCCAAGGGAATTCAATTAAGTTGGACGATCTCTCTATTAATGATATAATAATCCCGAATTGACTCCTTCACTGCGTTGCAAACTTGGAACTAAAATTACAATATCCTGCAAGAGTACCCACATATATTTGTACAATGTGAATAATCTACAAACCATGGAAATATTTATTAAGGCCACAATTTTGCTATTGTTTTTGCCCACATTGACATTTATCAATCCGGAACCGCGAGGCCAGCGTGTCCGGAAAATCAATGACAAATTTATTTCCCGGTCTGCATAATTAAAATTATGATTTCCCTCCGCAGAAACTAGGCACATTTTTGCGGCTTTTTCAGCTGCGGCATGACAAATGCAAACGAAACGCAGCGGAACGGAAAGAAAAAACTTCAATTGCGAGCGTCAAACTGTCACAAAGCAGTTGGCAAAAATATAAACAAAAAGCCAGCGAGGCACAAAGGCAAGTGACAAATTGGAAACCCCGAAAAAAGTGGAACGCAGGCGAAACTACCAGGGAAAGGTCCCCGAGCAGAGCGCCAAGCCGCGCACACAATACAGGAACGGGTCTGCACGGTGAATAAAATGGGACGAAGGATCTTGTGCTTTCTTAAAAAATATGAATAATATAAAAGCAGGGGAAAATATTAAAAGTTAATATTCTTCTTGCTCAAAGGAAATGTCATTAGATTGAAAAATACCTACTTGATGCGATATTTGGCAGTAGTAGTTTTTTTCTGTGCAAAGGAGAAGCTGGGACATTAGACGTGGGAACTGGGAACTGGGAGCTGGGAACTGGGATCTGGGAACTAGAAACTGTGAGCTGTGAGCTGGGAGATCCAGTACTGGGGACAAGGGCTGGCCCGGAACGAGGCGAAACGAGCATAAAAGTTTATCAACTAAGTAAAATAATGCTGGGCGTAAAGTTTGCCACCGCAGTGGCCACAGTTGGGAATGCCCGGGATATGCATAGTTGGGGCAAGATGGCTGGCCCACAACAATAAAAACCAAATGTTCCTGCAAACTCCGAGGCAGCCGGAAACGGAGGGGGCTAAAAGCATGCCAGCCAGGGAGCACGTTTTGCATAATGATGAATGACGAAGACGACGAATGCCATGGCGATGGCGATGGCGATGGCGACGGTGTCTATGATGTGTGCTGGTTGCACTCGGTCCCAGGACCTCCCGTCTCGGGTCACCTGCTCCTCGCTGATTGGTTTATGGTTCGCCCGGAGGGCGAATGGAGAAGCGATGGCACTGCAGTTTGATGGCACAACCAAGAGGGGAGCGGTGGCCGATGTCGAGACGTCGCAATTGGAAACAAATTATGCTCTAAGCGCATTTCAGAGTGCCACACGGGGGATTGAATACCTCCTGAGAGCTCCTGAGAGGACGTTGAAGAGCTTCAATCGCTGCCTGATTATGTCTGTGAACTCGTTACGTATACGCCGTGTGGTTCGCGGAACTTAAGGATTTATCTGAACATGGTTTGAAAAATACTTGAGAGACATTAAGAAATTAATACAATATACCATTTATTTAAGCTGTCATCTTACGAGTCTGTTGTTCTATTTTATAACTTCCCGCTGGCGATATGAACATCTTCTGAAGAATCTTTGTCCTCTTCGATACACTCTTCAGCATTAGCAAGTCTGAGTTGTCTATATTATGGATCCATTGACAATATTTGGAATTATTCCATTGTCTTTTGACAGTTGTGGGTGTGGGCGTGGAGTATGGAACAGGAATTGCCATATATGTATTTGCATCTAATTGGAAGGCAACTTACTCCATCTTCTTACATTCTTTCTTTTTTCATTGCAAAACGGCTTCTAGGAACAGTTACCCGATTCCAGATCCAGGAAACCGGCTCTCCGTTCCCCGAACCCAATCCTACCATCAATCGGGCTGTCCTGCACATTGCTTTAACGACGGTTTCGTGCAGCTAATATGCAAATTCCCTGCAGCTTTTACTTTAGCCGAGTTTTTCTTTCGCCTCTCTTCCTTCTCGGCCGTCCCTCTTGGTTTGGCCACATTCTGTTGCCAATGGCGGCGCATCTTTTTGCCTTTGTTTTGCTTCCGCTGCGCCATGTTCTCTCCACTCCCCCAGCTCCACTTCCGCCGCTTCCTCTTTGCCGCCATCGA
Organism: Drosophila seguyi; assembly: GCA_008042675.1. NCBI lineage: Eukaryota > Metazoa > Arthropoda > Insecta > Diptera > Drosophilidae > Drosophila > Drosophila seguyi. Next base: position 28,185 of record VNJU01007164.1, on the reverse strand, counting down.
GCTTATTATGCATTGCACATTTTTACATTTTTACTTAAAGGACGAAGACCCGAAGGAGGAAAAACTCCGCGCACCGCAAAAATCGTAATGAAATTTTTATTATACGACAAAGTAAAATATTTTTATCAGCATTTCTCGCTTGTTGCTTTTGGGGCGTAGCGTCGAAATTCCAGCGACATGCCAGCGGCTGCGAAAGGCAAAGCGGCGGAAAATGTGGGGGACCGGGGGTGGAAAATTGCCCGGGGAGGCGTTGGTACTGTCAAGTCAATCAAAATACCCAAAAAAGTTTTCCGCTTTGGCATTCTACGAAGTGTGGCCATATGGCCAGTCAGAGTGTATCCATGGCCACTCTCTTCCTGTAACCCTATTTGTTTAAGCAAATTTCGGGCTAAACACTGCACTTAGCAGGAGATCCTGCCACCCTTCTCGCCACGATTTCACTGAGGAGATCCGCAAATTGCAGCGAAAAGTTTCTGGCCTGCACTTTGGCTTTTTGGCCGGGTGTCAATTTGCCAGGGCCGTGGCCAGGAAACTTTTCATCTGTTCTAGGCAAATATTTGGACGGCGTAATTTGCTGACAATGTCTGCGGCGGCGTCGACCTTTATTTTATTTTTCTCTTGGTTTTCTTTGTAACAAGAACCGGTCGACTAATTTTGTGGGGGTTTTTCGCTGTCAAAAGAATATATTTAACGTATTCTTTCAATGTTGAATCAATTTGAGTCTACTTCTTTGCAGATTTGTTCTATTTTACGTAGGTCTTAATCCTGAACTTAAAGTGCTCTTCAAATGTAAAGAAATTAATATGGAATCTACTCAAGTAATACTTTATGTGCATAAAGTGAGTTAATGTATATTTTAAAAACCTCTTTATTTAATTTTCGGAAAACGCCAAAACTGTCCAATAAATGACAGCTTATGGCGGAAACTCGTTGACTTGACGCGCCGTTAAAAAACTCTGTGGAAGCGTAAACTGAAACTGCTGCAACAATTGGATTCCCTTGGCGCAAACATCGAGTTTGAGCCACGAACTGGAAAAAAGATAAATGCACCGAATATAAATATTGCCTGCGATTTGTTTGTTTTAGTGAGCTTTTCCGAACTGGTTTGATGTCTTTGCCCGCGAAGCCACTCGCCATTTTCAAATCTGTTGTGAAACTCAGCCCGCCGGTGCTGGGAATTGGGAAATTCTCCTATCGGCTGGCCCCCTCAACGGTTCGGTATTTCGTATTTTTCGCCGGCGAAAATGTATTTCCAAATGGTTTTCTTTCCGCTTATGTTTTTATTTATCTCTTTTTAGCAGTGGCTCTGCGATTCTTTATTTGCTCAGCGAGCGAAAGAGCGAACGAGCGAGCGGGCGACCAATTTCATTAAATTTCATTTTATCGAAATTAAAAAGGAATTTTCCTCGGATAAAACAAACAGAATGGCAAATGCACTTAATAAACTGTTTTCGAACTCGTTAGCAGGGGCGCAGTGGAGTGCGCGGATAATTCATTTAAATTAAAACTTGATCTTTGAGTGGCTTTAAGTGTGTAACTTAATAGACGTTCTTCAGGATAGCATAACATTATTTTAGTCACTTTCAGTACTTTCTTAAAGTCCCCAAAACATATCTGCATATTTTAAGTGCGCTTCGTGAGAAGGATTCTATTCGGATGACGCAGGATGCAGCTGTCAATTGTGAGGGACAGATGCGCAGTGAAGAAGCTGCAACAGCAGCAGCAGCAGCAACGGCAGCAATTTGTGAGGCGAGTGGCACACGGCAAGGCATGTGAAATGAACGCAATGCCACTGCTACGTGATGATAATCGCACATGGGTCACATACAGCAAACGCCACCCACACACCCCCACAGCCCACCGCCCACAGAGAGCACTTGGCCCTGGTAACAAGTTGCTGACACTCACGGCTGTGGCTTAACCCTCGACACTGAAGTGCGCCCTATTGGGTTAAGCTGCAAACATTTGATGTTTATGGTAAGCGGGAAATTGATTGAAATAGATATGTGATATTAATGATGTTTGCACATCAAAGGGCAGAACAGCATAGTACTGAGGTGAACCATATAAACATATGGAAATAAAATATTTATTTGATTTTAATTAAGTTGTCTTTACAAAATAATAGATAATTGAGTTTCTTAATAAATTTGTATTTATTTATAGACAAGCAAATGTTGATCAATAAATAACTGATAATCAATAACATAAATTATTTAATAATTTTATTATTTATGTGCTCAATATAGGATATTTTCTTAGACACCAGTTAGAGCAATTAATTAAACTTATAGGTGTAATTATATTACAATAAACACTTAAAAAATCAATTTTAATTTAGTTACAATAATAAGAATTGCTTGCCTCGTACGATAAGTAACTTTGATCTGCTAGATTTCCATCCCAGAATCCTCAACGGGTTAACTGCAGGACACAAATTGACAAAATTTCGCAAATGTTTGCTGGGATGTCTGCAGGCTGCAGGTTGGCCATTGTGTGGCATTATTTGATGGGGACCCCGGTGGGTGTCATCGGGGGATCTCGGGACTCGTATATCCCAGTCTGATGCTGGGCTGCGTCACAACAAATCAGTTTTACATTTGCATGCATTGCACTTTGGCGCAGAGGCTTGGATGCAGCAGGACGGTTGGATGCCCGAAATGCAGGAGTTGCCTAAGCTTGCAGTCGGCGGCACGTTAACTAAGTTGGCCGCAAGTGCGGGCGGCATGGGGAATGGTGGAGTTGGGGAGTTGGGGAGGAAAGATGATTTATGTGCCCAGCGAAAGCTGAAACTGAATCCGAGGCTGAGTTGCAGTCGACCGCTGGCAGCGTAAACTTTTGCTGACTGTTGTCAGCCGGCAAACAATGCCAAAAGCCACAAACATGGCCCAGACGAGGCGGCGCAAAAATGGTGGGCAAAAATGAGCACAGAGCCAACTTTATGCATAAATATTTGCATGCAGACAGGCGCATTGGCCGAGGGGCAGGATCCTTGCACTACTTTTCCCCCTCGATTGAGCTGCCGGCAAAGCCGCTTCGCATGCACAAGGAGAAAGGGTATAAAAACTAGAGAGAGTCCCAAAAAATTAAAGTCAAATGTTGTTATATATTGAAGAAAACACAATGATCAAGACATTATTTTTAAATTAAGACCATTAAACCTAAACGTATGTTAAATAAAGGTTTATTTAAAAGTTTACATTGGTTGTATTATATTACTTAAAAATAAAACCAAACCATTGAGAGCTACAATTTATAGTTAAAATAAAACCACACATTACTTTACATAATTTCTTGTTGTGTACCTAAAAAATGTTTCGCATTTTCCAGCTGAAGCAGAAAAATCCACTTGCTGGAACTGTGCACCTGTGTAACCTCCAAAAGCGGATTCTAAATTGCTAATGGACAACAAAAAACAACATTGCCCAAGAAAAAATATCCAAAATAAGCAGAAAGAAATATGTTTAAAAAAGAGCAAAATCAAACATGTGGCTGGCACTTTCAGTGCAGTCGTAGTTCCACAGAGCTCTGACTTTAATAATGCCGCCATTTCTCAGAAAGCCAGAAAGTTTTGCGCTACAATTTACACAATGCAACGTGGGGGAAAGGGGCGGTAAATGGCAGGCACATCGCATATGCAAGTTTAACAAGTCGCGGAGAGTTGAGCAGATTTATTTCACTTTTAAATTGCTAAATGTCTTCGCCTTTTGGCATCTCACTTTATATTTATGCACGAGATTTCTGTCTTCCTTACGGCCGCTGTTGCCGCAGCTCCTTTGCCATGCCAAGAGACAAATCGTTGTTGGCATTGCTTGGGAATTAATTTGCAAATAAAAATTGGCAGGCGACGAAGTTAGCAAACGGCGAACTAGAATACATATGACATTAAATCGAAAGGGCCTGCCACTTTGTACACAAAGAATATAAAGTTGGGTGACCTCATGGCCCAGGTACCCTTTTTTACAGGATTCAAGCATTAGAGGTTTTTTATATTATTTTTTGTTTATAATTTAATGTGTCGACTCACACCAAAATTTTGCTTGATTTAATGACTTGTCAGCAGAAATGATGTTGACATACTCCAGCGAAATAAACTCGCTTTATTGACTTTTTATGAACCGCAGAACGGAGGAGAAGCCCGAAACAAAGTCCTGGCCACATCATCATGGCCACACACAGCCATTCCAAAATACAACCAAGCACACACACACACACCAACACAAGCGAAGTTTCAACATAATTTTTACTTCCGGTCGGCGCCATTGTCGCATTTAATACGGTTGAGCTTTTTTTTTTTTTTCTGCAGTTCCCTTTCAGGCCCAGGTCCTGTTTTCGGTCTGACCATCCAGCCGGTTGGGTACTTCCTGTAATGACCCCCCCGAAGCATCGGGCAATTAAATAAATGTCCTTTTCCAACAAACAATGTGCCAAAATGCGGGGCCAAGATGCCAATAACAACGGGGCAGCACAAAAGGAGGACAGGACACTTTCAGATGGTCTGTTGATATGTGAAAAGTGCCGCACGCAGAGTCAAGTACTTTGAACTCAGAAAAACGAAGCTTTAAGCATTAAAGGAAAGTGTTGAATTTGTGGATACTTTAAATTTAATTCTCTTTTCCCCATTTGTTTTTTATTTCTGTTCTTATTTATTTTTAAATCAATTGAATTTTTTAAAGTATGGTTACAACAATCACCCACTCACCACTTTTTCGTTTCCCACCATTTTCCGCCCTTCCGCTTCCTTGTTTCCCGCCCCTCCTGTGTGTGGCCACACTCCTGTCGGCGGTAATTGACGATTCTCGCGCCCATGTTGCTCCTGACAGTTCCAGTGGCCACCAGAGGCACTCGCCGAGGCTGCTGTTGGTCATAATTGCGCGTTGTATTAATTTTTTACTGAATTTATACACACTCCCCTCAATTCGCTGGCAACATCAACACAAAAGAGCCTAAATGAGCAGGGAGAACGGGGACTTGGTCGAGGAAAAAAAAACCAAAGCAAACAAACTGAAAAAGGCCAACATCAACATGGACGGAGAACTTTCTTATATGCTCGCATCGATGGAATGGGTACTGAAAAACATGGAGAAAAAATGTGGGAAATAAAAATTGCACAGCCTGTATTACTAAGAAATAAATGAAAATAAATATACCATAAATAATTACAAACAAGGCAATGATATTCTTCATTTAATTTTAGCTAGTTTAATCTTAAGAGAATATTTCATGTAAAAGAAACTAAAAATATAGCCTACATTTTAATAAAAAATGTCATAAAAATAAATATATGTACCAAATAGTTTCTCAGTGGATTTTGCTTTGTTTTCTTCTTTTTGTTTTATTTACAAGGACAGGCGTTGCTGCCTGAGTGACTTCCTGCTGGCTCTTGTGCCGAAATTCGCTGGAAACGACAAATTTTTAATTTGTAGCCGAGGCGTGCTTAACCCACACAATCGCACATACGTATACCGGAATCGGGATGGAGGCAGGACTTTGCTGAAGAGAAATAAATAAAATTTCGAGCGTTTGTTGCGTTTTATTCGGCATCTGCTACTGTACATTTTATGGCGCTTATCCGCACTGCCCCCAAGATCCGCCAATAAATTCAATGAGCGGGCCAGAGTGCCCAAGCAGGCGAACTTAAAAGCTCAAAGACTTTAATTGCATTTCCCACTCACCGTCTCTTCCCCATTTTCCCAGCATCCGTCAATGGATGGTAGGCAATCAGCAGACGGAAAACTTTTCTCCAGTTTCCCCTTCATAGTGTTCATCTCATTGGAAACGAGAACGATTGTCCGAGTATGAAGAATTCCCGTCAGCAGGACGAGCACTGCATTCACCATTACATTAAATTACCTTTACCTTTATTATATATTTTATTATTTTGTTGTTATTGGTTTCTATATTTAATATTTATGTATAATATATCTTTATAAGCCTTAGCCTATGTTATGTTTTAATATTATATTTCTGTCAATTTGATTTCACCTACAATTTGAGCAAATTGTGCCCGCTCACTCCATAAATAATTATTAATTTATAAGTCAACAAAAATATTACCATAAATATTTGATTACAATTAGCCCAGAATTTTTGACGCCAAACTGTAGCATTTAAATTAATTTCATTTGGCCAAATTTAAATTGCGAAAAGCAACTGCCATTTATCAATTGGCAGTGGCCAGAGTGTGAGTGTAAACACAAACCGACTGGCTGTGGGTGCGTGTACGTGTACGTCCATAGCCACTCGCACGTATAAGAGCCCTGATGAGCAACCCCTTCCGAACAGCAGGAACCCCCCACACCCTTCTAGGCCAAAACGTTTTACCAATAAACTTCACACAAAATCAAATTAAATTTGACAAACGTAAAGCGATTTGATATGTCTGTCTCCTCGCCCTCGGAATGGCCCTGCGCCCTTTCAGCCGCCCGACACCTCACCGAAGGCAGGAGGTCCTGCATCGTGGTGAATTGTCTTCGTCCTTGGCAGCGTGCGTGCGTCTGCCCTATAACAATGAAAACAGATGGCCCATTGATACGGCCAACAGAACAACAGGGGCGAACCCCTGTGTTCGTTCGCTCCTTTGTGGGAGCCAAACTTTTGAATGTTTATTGTTTTAATTTACAATAAAAAATATTAAAATGCTCAATTTTGATTATCATTTTACAGTTTTATGGGCGCCAGACACTTGAACCGCACAAAAGTGAACTGATTTGAGCGTTCCGTTTCTGATTTCAGCTTAATGGAACATCTCGATGGCTGCACACTGAACACCCACATGGATTTCGATTGGATTTTCCCCGCCTTCAATTTGATTGTATTCCTGGGAATTAAATTTGAGACGGCCAAACAAAATTGGCTGGGCATTGATTTTGGCCAACCAATTGAAGGTCTAAAAATACACAAATGTAAATAGTAAACCTATGTATTAGAAATTGAATTTACTTTATTTGGTTACTTAAATAATAGGAAATTGTAAGTCCTAAGCGACGTTTTTTCGTAAGAGTGCCAAAGAGAAACTCTGAACTTTCCTTGGCAAACAAGGTGTTGCCAACCCGATTCCGCTTAAAACTAGTAAGAAACTTGAAAAGTATTCAGATTTCAAGAGCTTGAAAAGTACTATACAGTACAAGAAGAAAAAAAACGATAAGAATGAACAGCAAGTCTGGAAAATAAAAACAAAAGAAGAAAAATAAAGTGATAAAGAACAGAATGATCTTCAAACCTTACAAGGACACGCGCTTTATTTACTAAAAAAGAAATTCAAAAAATAAAATAAAAAAAAGTGTGGTAATTAAAAACTGTAGAAATAAAAAAGAAAACAAAACAATTTAAATATAGAATCTGGTAATTCAAAACTTGTGAAATATATTTATTGAAATAAAACAAAAGCTGCAAAATAAGTCCTTAAGTCTATACATTTTCCCTAAAACATATATATTTCTAACATGAAAATACTTAATATCCATAAGCTTCTTTGGTCTTGTTATTTTAGCCAAGCCGATCAGAGGCTCTTAGAATTATCTTAATCAACAAAAACATTATCGTGGTCTAGACGTTTTCTTTTACAACTTTTACTTGCTTTTATAGCCTCTCGAATTTTATGTTGGTTTTGCGTGTTCAATGGAAACACTTACAAATAAATATTGGCTATGAAAACCATTTTGCACAATTGCATTCAACGAACTCTAATGGTTACTGCTTATTTGAATATTGGTTTTGGGCCAGCACTGCCCTCAGCTCATTCATTATTTTCCTTTGCATATTTAAGAATTTGAGCGGCTCGCTTTAAGTTCGGTTTCCCTTCCTCATTTCCCAGGAGGAATGTCTGATTCCGTCTGTCTTTCTGTGTGTGGGGAAAACATTTCCACACCAGGCAACTGGCAGCTGGGCAACTGACTGACTGAATGAACTGGCAGCTGCAGTGGATGTGGGTTACGTCCAGGAGACTGAAGGCATTTTGTGGCTGGTGTGGCTCGGCCAGATGGAATGCCTTTGGGCCCTGCGTTCCACCGGCTTCTGACTCGCTCAAAGGACCCCCGACCAGCCTTGACCGCAGCATTGAGTGTCTTAAAGATGGAAATTAACCAAAGGGATGGTGCAGAAGGGTTGAGGCGGGACACCGGAAGGGGGCGGCACATTAACTACGCATAATTTGCATGCCGGAGCAGCATTTGCGGTTGACGCCTCATTTTTGCGGTCACATGTGTGGAGATGAGTCGTCGGGGAGTTGGGCTCTGTATCTGAAATATGTCGGGAATGCTGCTGCTTGAAATTCCCTAATGAGTTTTCCACTTATACGGGAAAGTAAGTCACCGAGAAAAAACAGCCAGGGTGGCAAAAACAGCAGGACGACACAAAAGGGATGGAAACTTTTTAAACTTTCACTTAAGATTTTTAGTGCTGAACTTGGCCCAAGGCAAAGGGTTAAGGGCTGGGGCACAACCAGTGTTGATTAGTTTACCCACAACCACCATGGTCCGCATCCCAGTCGGGCCGCTGGGAATAACCCCCAGCTCACATGCATGATTTAAGATGTGTTTGATGTGCCAAACTTTGATGGCCAAGGCTGGCTGGAGAAAGTTTTCTCGGCAAGATGAAGAACCATTCCGCAGAGAGTTCACATTCGGCATTAAGAGACTCGGCGAGATCGTTAATAAGTGTCGCCGAGATGGAATGGCAGCTGGAGTTTGCCTTATGGCGTATGATAAATTTTCCTTAATGGCTTTAATTATCATAAATAGACCCGGAGCTGGGTTTATTTCGGGTCAGGCCTGGAAACTAGAACTGATGCCCTAGATCACTGGCGTTTTTCAGGGTTCATATGGAACACATGTCAACCATGGCAACGTTTGCTTGCAAATAGCTAATAAGTATAGTATATTTTAATTGTTTATCTAAATATCTTGTTAGGTAAAAGTAAAGATATACGCTTTTTATACGTACACACGGGTCAATTTGCTAGCTTTTACTTACTTCCTTCTCAAATTTTATAATTTTAATTAAGTTTATTAATATTCTTAATAATATGTACTCAACACTTAGCCAATATTGGCTAAAAGCTGTGTTTATTCCTTCGTTCCAGCAACGTTTACATCTCGAGCTGCCTTCGCAGGTTGGCAGGTGGAAAAATAAACCAGCTAACAAATGAAAGCCAACTGACAGCTGTCTAACCCTTAGGATTTCAGAATTTAAAGTTGGCCAGGGAGAACATATTTTAAAGCCGGTCCTAAAAAGTGGAAAATGCAAATGTGGAGGAGTGGAAAACTAACTTTCCTGATGCTGCTGCTCCTGCTGCTACTAGGGCGAAGGTCAAGTGCTAAAATATGCAGGCAGGCTGGCAGGCAGGCAACCTCGATGCGGTTGTCAAGTGCAATCGAACAATGTCAGTGGGCGTGGGACCAAATGCCAAATGCTGAGAGTTTTATGGGTCCAAATGCTGTAGTTTTTAAGGGACCAGATAAATACAGGTCTTGGCCAAGACAACAGCTATGTATGTTGTGTGATTTTTGATGTATATTTTAACCTACAAATAAGATATTTATTTAAATAAACAAAAGCATTCTGTACTAATTTAAAGGAAAATTAGTAAACCCTACAAAATATATAGAAATGCCCGAAAGGAGCTAGGGACTTCCTGTGTAGGACTACCCACTGCAGTTTCCAAATCAATGAAGCAACAATCAGGAGCAAGGAAATTTAAAATTCAATTCGATTCGAGTGCGTTGGGGCCAAAGCTCACCTGAACGTGTGTGCGGTGGGTGTAGGTCATGTATACGATTTGAATAATGTGCGGCAATTATAATTTCTAATTCTGACGTCTGTAAAGCAAACAAAGTCCAGCCAGCCGTCAAGAGAACTTTTCCCCCACAAAGCTCTCTTAGCACAGTCAGTCTCTCTCTCGGTGCCTCTGTCTCTGGCAATTCGAACTTCCAGGGCGATTCTCGAAAAAGCTCTCTCAGTTGCTGCTTTCGGATTTCCCTGGCTCTCGCTCCGTTTCCCGCTCTCTTTTGGGCCGTAATCAGCGACATGGCCATCGACAACTACGACAATGTTGCCTGGTACTTTTAACCTTTTGCCTGGCCCGCTCCCGAAAGTGTGCTACGCCAAGAGTCGTGGGAAGTGGGCCGCACCGAAGGTCACTAATTGATTAATATGGCAGGGGAAACGGTCTCGGGGAAAATATGAGGGGAACAGGCGGAAAATCGGAGAGAAATGAGAAGTGGGCAGAAATTATGTTAGTGTTAGCTTAAGCAGGTGAGCCATTCAAGTACGGGAATCTCAAAGACAAGATCCCCGAGAAGGCGGGCTGAACTTTTTATCCCCGAGCTCAGTCGGGCAATTGATAATGACTTAATTAGCTTTTACAATAAAGAGCCCACACACACACACACTTAAACACAGTTGTCTGTGAAAAGCCATAAAAGGCAAAAGTTTTCATAAAGGATTTGGCAAAAAACTTTTCCTATTCGAGGCTGCGTGTGACTGTGTGTGTTTAATTTATATATTCGCATAGAGGCGGACTACAAAACTATATTATTGCTTCAGCAAAAGGATTAAAAATTTCGTGCCTAGTCTGGAAAAGCGGGAAAGCGTGGCGAGGGGCCCAGGAAAATCCCACGAATATTCATATGTGGGTACGAGTCACAAACGACGTGGGCGTAGGTGTGTGGGAGTGGCATTTGTACGGTACTTTTCACGCATTGCCGAGTTTTATAGTTAGCCAACCCACAGGACCTATCCCCACTCTCCGCACAGCCATCATCCTTCATCTGCTCACCACAAGTCCTGGGCGTAAAAACAAAAACACTGGCAGCCATAAATGTGGCCGAATTTCAGAAAGTTTCCCAAAATGTTAAGTGTGGTCAGGCTTAAACGGAAGTAAAACGAGATATGCAAGAGCGATTTTTTAAGGTTTTCTGGCAGGGAGAAAATCCTTTTAAAAGTTACATATTTAATATATTAAAAAAAAAAGAAAAAATACAACGTAAAGGTACATGGGAAATTATTTTAAAAAGTTATAAAATTAGAGTAAATTTATATAGATTTAAATTAACATAAGAAGTGAATATAACTTTGTAAAATGTGTTTTGCTATCAAGCTCACCTCCCTTAAAAAATCCGATTACTTACCATGCTTCACAATATTTTCCTTTTACAAATTAACTAGTTAATTAACTGATAAAAATAAGCTGAAAAAACAGGGATAATAATCGTAAATATCTTTATAGTAATTGTGTATAAACATCAGAATTTGTTAAGCATAAATCTTGGCAATCCGCAGAGTAAATTTACCTCAGAAAACCTTGAGACCGTCCCACCACAGCGCAGGGAAAAGAAGCCCGGATCATGGCTTATCATAATTATTTATTTATTTATTTTAGTTTCCCGGGCCTTCAAAAAATGGGGGCTCATTTTTATGTTTATGACGCCTGGCTGGCAACTAATTTTGATGCATGTTCGTCATTAGGCCGGAAGGCAGCCAAATGGCGTGCGGCAAATGAGCCAAAGATGACGTACCAGCAGCAAACACGGCTGGAAAAAAGCCGGCTAAAATAACAGGCAGGGCGATAAGAAAGCAAAAGAAATACAAAACAAAGCAAAACAAATGAGGGAGTCCGAAGGAACGACCGAGAAATATAGACGGAAGTTAAAAATTAATTTCAAGTACACCAGCGGCGGAGTCTGCAGCTGCAGCTGCGGCCGGAGATGGAAAATCTGGCACAATAAACGTAAAAAATTTAACACTTGGGAAAACAAAGCGAAGCCATGAATAAAACGAAGGTAAAGTAGGCCCTGTCCCGGAAAGGCCGGGGAGAAATTACTGGGACCAGCAGGTGCGCCGGTTCCTTGGCCTGCTTATCGCCCAAATGTCGGCCAGAGAGACATAAAATGCAATAATTACAATAAATACTTATTTATAATTTTCGTTTGCTTGTTCAGGATATTGAATTTTTAATTTCACTGCCTGTTTGTTTTTTCGGCCTCGTTTCTGCTCTCGGAAATATATATTAAGTTTAAGTGAAGTGCCATGCGATTCGGTTCTCCATCACATGCGAGGTCAAGAAGGCGGGGAAGTCCCTGCTTAATATTCTTTATTTTTACCTCTTCGTAGGCGTGGGTGTGTGTGTGTGTGGATCGAACCAATTTTAATTTCAATCCGTAATTACACACTACAAAGTGGCCATCAGCAAGGCGATTGGGTTTTATTTTCGTTCTTGGCTTTCCTCGTTTACCCACTTTTATTTTTAGCCGTCGCCGATTTCGTTTAAGGAGAAACTTTTTCAAGTGATTGAACTACCCGAGTTCATGGATGTTCTCGTAGACGTGCGTGTGTTTACTGGGGCGAGCAAATAAATGCGGTTTCCCAAATATATAGTTTTCATGGAAATTACTTGGTGCCGCCTTTCAAGCAGTCAAGATGAGATACATCAGAGGAAAACAAGTGTGTAATTAATTGCGGTTCCCTGAAAGCGAAATCAAAGATGGAAACATGAATGAGCTAAAGAGCTATAGGAAATTCACCTTAAATCTGTAAAGGTTCTCAACATTTTTACTTGCCAAGAATTTTTTTTGATTAGTTTTGGAAGTACGGTAAAGTTGAACTATTAAATAATACATAAACCTCTCTTAAAACATGTAATACTACACTGCAAGTAAACTGTCAGATTCGAATTACAAGCGCGATTACATGCTGCCTGGCATCCTGGCTTGGTTGTCCTGAGTTGCTGTTTGCTCTTTTGCTTTGCCAAACCGGCTGAGTCACGTAACGTTAAATATTTATGGGGCCGGGCGTTAACCCAAATACGACCACAAACTCCCACAGAATACCGCCGGTGCTGTTCACTCGCAGCTGAAAAGGTTAAATCAAGCCACAGTCGACTTGATGGCAGTCTCGCGTTCCATTCACTCTGCCATTCCTAATCACTCCGGCGGCTGCGGTCCCAGCCTCATCACCTCGCATTGGCATTGCAGCGCAATCTGCATAACATTACCATTACCAACGGAGCACTTCATTTCAGAAAGCCAGAGATCCAGAGGAACCAGGAAGCCGGGAAAACCGGAAGCCGAAGGAATGCAGCTGCAGCTCTAGAATGCGTTTCAGGACCTTTAACGAGTCTTTTGACGTGGCTCTAGCTGGAGGAAAGGAAATCTTTTGGCACAAACACACAACACACACGTACATATGTCCTTATTATTATTATTATGTATTACTCTTTATGTACCAGTCTCAATTAATGTCAGTGTAAGCACATAACGGGTTTCTTGTCATTCATGTCAGTGGGGTAAGGCGCTTTTTTCTTCGCTTTACGTCACTGAGGAAAATTTCTAAAATAACAGGAAGAGTATAGGATTTCTTGAAATTCTATACAAACTTTCGATGAATTCTTTAGAAACTTTATTAAAAATATCAAAGCACGCCAGAAGGGTAGAGTTTGCCTCATATTGCGTGATATCATCGCTGATTAGGATCGCTTTTCGCTTATCTAATACCAATTTTGCCAGTGTCTGTCACTATAGAAGAGGATGAGAGGGCAGAGGGCGTGGCAGCAGGGCAGTGTGTCAGGCTGCCATGCGTTTATTCATTCGTCATTCGTTTCCTTTTTGTTGCTGCAGCATTTTCATTTCTTTCCTTCGCTTTTCCTGCCTCGCCCCAGTGGGTTTTCTTTTTTCCGCTCTGTTTTTATTTCCCGCCACGAATGCGTATTCAAGTGTGGCAAAGAAATCAAAAGAATCCTGATGAGATGTGTTTGTTCCCGCCTCGCCCGCGTCTGCCCTTATCATTTTACAGCCCGGGCCCACACAATAAACCAGTGAAGAAAATCACCAAATATAAATAAACCAATATGAAAAAATAAGAAGGTCGCACAAAAATAAGCACACATCCAGGGCTCCAACTGACACTGAGGTAATTTCAATAAATATACAAATAATTGCTTCAGGATATTGCTCAATCGCGAGTCATTCTGCCGAAGTATTCTCGATGACGACAAAATATTTATGGAAAACGAGTAAAAATATTATTTCAAGATATTTATGAACTTTATGAAATTACGTCACGTCTTAAGAGGTTTCTAAAGTGATTTCGGGAGTTTTGAGGTAACAAAATTTTAAAGCATGGATGAAAATGTCACAGGAGTACAGAATTTTAATTAACTGATCTTATCTTTAAGTTAGTAAAATTATCTGTTGTGCCTGTAGAGGACAATGCGGGATTGAAGGTATCATAAAAATTGGAAAGAATGAGCAATATTTCTTTAAGAAGACAAGCTTAACTTTTCAATAAGACAACAGTATACAAATAGTAAACAAAAAGCCCTACCAAAATGCCAAACTTAATGTCAGAATAATTTTAAAAGTCTAAGAATTCCCTATTCCAGGAGAGATTCCAGCAATTTCCGGCTAATATTTCTACAAATTTTATTCTAAGGACCACTAAGAACGATTACAAATAAAAAACGGATTTATTGACACTTCTAATTGTCAATAATATAATTCCGACCACTCAATTATGCTAAAAGCTTAAGCAGCCAATGAAAACACTTAACATCTGCGGGTGGTTCCTTTGTGGGCGTATAAATTAATTTATATTGTTGAGCAGAAATGTTGGCGGAAGAACCAAACAAAAGCTAATACCACCAGCTTTCTTGCCACACACTCTCGGAGACGCAATTAAAATTATTGAGTCCACAGAAGGTGGCCCAGGCACCGGCACAACAGTGGGCACTCATTGACTGGCGACGTTGGCCACGCATCAAAAGTCCCACGCTGCGTATGAGTAATGTTCCCGCGTGCCGTGGCCCATTTTTATTGTTGTGCTGCTGCGTGGAGGCACTTAAAACTTAATGAAATATTTATAATAATGGTGTGTTGCTTTAGCAACTTTTTCCCCTCCATTTCCTTGTTGTGGGCCAGCGTTTTCTTTTTTTTCTTGCGGGCTGGAATTATGAGTAAATGGCTACAAATCACGCCACTCTCGCATACTGCAGTCATAAATGCTGGGAAAAAGGACTCGTTTAAGTGCGTTTCCATTTGATTTTACTTTGAGTGCTTTCGGTTTATGTTCCCTCTTGTTCCTGCCACAGGGTATGTTTTTTTTAGGAAGCGATCTGTTTTTGTAAGCCCAACTCGGCGCTAGACTTTGGCTTAACATATGCGGAAAGTTTTATCTTTGGGAAGGAAATAATATGTACACTCTTGGGAATAAATAATTATGTCTAATACCTTCAGTCCTTTTATATAATTTTATAAATACTTCAAAATACAATTCATTTAAAATCTGTTTTGATTTTTATAATTTTAGAACAGTTCTCACTGAATGGTAAAAGTGGTGCTAATTTTTCGGCGACATATGTATGTGTTTTCAAGTCAAGTCTACTATTTCGTAAGGATTTTATGTTCTATCTTCTCAAGCGTTTCCAATTTTTATGGCATAAATGTATTGTCGAGTTGTTTCGAGCTTTATAAAATATTGCATCACCTTTACGTAATACATTGCAATCATAAAATATTTGTAGGTGTTCAATTTCTTTGATTCTTGCCTAGACTACAAATATTAATATATTTATTTAGTCGTTGTCCTTTGCTGACACTATTTGTTTTCGGGTCTCAATTTGCATATGCAACAAGCTACAAAATGTTGATTTCGGATTCCGTGCCTCTGTTTATGTGCATTAAAGTTTGGCTTTTATCACCGCATTTCGCTGATTGTTGTTGCGGCGGAAAGATTTTTAATTAAAATGAGTAGGAATTGCCAAAACAATGGCAATGCCAACAGCGGGCGGGGGGCAATCGGTGCAACTAATAATTTATGCGGATGCCGCAAAATGTTTCTTTTTGCTTGTTTGGAAATATTCCCGCCTCCACTTAGCCGCAAATCTATTGTGAGAGCGGAAATCGGGTAAAACAAATGGCAAATGAAGCCGCCGCCCGCCTGCCGCTGTGCATGTTGCAAAACAATTAAATTGAATCAACTGAACATGCAATGCCAACACTGACAATTGCAGTAACAACAACAACAGCAACAACAACTACGGCAATACGGCCCCTGTAACAACAACAAATCGGTAAACTATTTGCAGCATTTTGTGTACCTTTTTAATGAATTTATCGTGTAAATTTGCACTAACTTGTCACGTTTGCATGGGGATGTAAATGCCAGTGCCTTTGTGTGGGTGTGACGCCCCAGTAATGTTTTGCTAAGCCAACACAACAGCACTCTTGCGCACACTCGCACACACATACAATTAGTGGCACAGCCAACCATTTCGCATTAATTTTATAATTAAATTTATAATTGTTTGCGGCTTCAAATTAAGCATACGCAGTGTGAGCGTCAATGCAAAAACCCAAGACGGAAATGTTTAACAAACCCCGTCGCAGATGTCCTTAACATCTACATGTGTTCTGATATATATTTTATATACACATTTATATGCAGTATAAACGCACTTCACATGATACTTCATACTTAAATATATTGCTGTTGATATGAAAGCAATGCGGAAAATAAAGAAAAAGTCTTAAATAAAATAAAATAAAATACTCTATAAGGAACTTTTTAAATAGTACAACGGTCTAATAAATTAAGAACAAAATTATTTTATTATTTAACTAGTAATTTTATTAAATTTATAACTAATATTAGTATAACGTCCACGAGAAGCAGTTGAAATTAATCAACAAATCTTTGGAACCTTATAATATATACCATAATATACTATAGCCTTACGTATGGTTGTTGTATTTTCAAATTTATGTTTTTATTTATTTTATTTTTTTCAATTAAAGTTTCTTAATATTTAAGTTAAAATCAATTAACTTACAAACCGCTACAAAATTCGAACAATTTCAAGCGAGGGCATTGTTTTCAGTGGCTTCTCGGCTTCATCGGAAAGGCTTGCCTTTTGTGGCATTGTTTATAGGTTCGTTGATGGCCATATTTTCGAATAATTCAATCTACGTCACAGTTGAGCAGATACACACACAAGCGCACAGATGCAAGCAGGCTCACTTATCCTATTAAAATTTTAAATGCAACGCATTTAATGCATCTGGAGTAATTCCTTTATTTGGCCTGTCCAATCGAATGAAACGGCATTAATATAAATCTGCCGGGCATAAAGCGGTGAGTATCTAGGAGAATGGATGCCACAGGACTATAAATAATTATCAGGGGATGCTGCCCGTTGCCACCACGGATGAGTTAAAGTATTTAAATTCAGTCAAGGTACCCAAATGACAAGCCTAAACGGATCTGAATCCTGCCGTACAAATTTTCATTAAGATCCTACTATATGTTTCTACTGCGAACAAGCCCGAGACATCTTTGGCTCATTTAAAGTAAAAATCCGTGGCTTTAATCTGGGCACCTGGAAAAAAAAATATGCTCACATCTAAAAATTCTCAAAATCCTGGCCATTGCAAAATACTTGCCGATGGCAGTAATTTCAGATTTTAATTAAATTCTTGTCGTGTTTGGCTTGCCGCAGCTACACACATCTATAGTATATGGAACAGCCGGCAGCAGGATGACGGAGCATCAGCACGTCGCCGATTCTGTTCCTGCTCCCGTTGCTGTGCCAGTTCTTGCCGCTTCCTCTGTCGCTTGCAGCCAACAAACAATCCGGATCCGGCTGCCGCGCCCCTCCATCCGCGAAGCACCTGGGAATGCTCCTGGCAAAACTAAAGCGGCTGCTTTCAGCATCAGTAGGGTATTTCTGTATGGATCTCACAATATTTGTAGAACCTTAACGCAAAATTAAATACAGTCGAATGGCAATGAACCGCAGAAGGCGAAGGAAATTTCTAAGAATATCGCAATCTTGTGAAACTCTAATTAGGTCTTACAACTATTTCTTAAGGGACATTTCAATATTAGTTGAGAGTTATTGCTTTACAAAAAAACCAGTTAAGGGAATGCTTAGGGGTAAAGTCAAGCTCTTAGTGTGTTCTTGGGATATTAGTTTTACATTACGGATTTAATTTCGTGATTTATAAGCCCTCAGCTAAAATAAAAATGATCCTTTAATAATTTCAAAATTTAAATGAAAATGTATCAACATTCTTAATTGTTCAAGAAGTTGCGCATTTAGGTAAGAAAAATTTTAAATAATAATACTCTTTTCAAATTATCTTTTTTCCAAATTCACTACTGCCTACTGCCTGCTGGCTTAATAAATAAAAACCAGCTAAAAGCCTGCCACTATTAAATTATTTTTCGCTGTCATTATATTCTATTCCCCTCTTAATGGAGCGGCCGCGGAGGCAAATGAATCGTGGCGGCTTTCAGCTGTCAGCTCTCGGTGTTCTGTGTTCAGCGTTCGGTTTCATGTTCAGTGCTCAGATTTCAGCGGCGTCTGTGTCTCGGGCAGCTTTGATTGCCCCTCATTTGTTGCGGTGGCGCGACCCATGCCGATTGTATGCTTGCCGAGGCGTGCACATGGCACATGGTCATGGGTGACACTCTGCCCATGTGTGTGTGTGGGTGTGTGGCATTTTCCATCTGAGACCAAGGCCCACCCGGACCGAAAACAATGTCCGATGTGCATTGTGAGTGCACACGCGGTTAGGCAAACATTTTGCCAACTATTGAACCATTGCCAGATTGTATTGACACTGCAATGGCACACAACTTGAGCTTCACTCCACTCCTTTGGCTGTCCATGCCTTGTCCCCCATTTTCCCAGACTGCCGTGCCGAGCCATTCTACTTTTCCGGCTTTTCCCAGAACGCTGAGTGTCGCCGACTGTCGCCAGCTTGCACACGCAAATCCCCTTGAATTGCTGATTTCCCAGTCTCAGCATTTTATATTTACTGTAAGCCAAGTTGCCAAGTTGGCCTGCTGCGTTGCAGTGTCCATAAATCTAGTGCCAAAGCGGATTGCGAATACGAATGCGATTGCGATTGCAATTGCATTGATATGCGATGTTGTCTAATGCCGTCGACACTTTGCCTCCGCCGGTTTTGTTTATTGTTGTAGGTCTTGCAGTTGGCGCGTCTTTATAGCTTGTCGGCCATTCACCACTTGCCACTTTCCATTTGCCTTTTTCCATTTACCATTTGCCACTTGCCACTTGCCATTTTCCAGCCGTTCTATTTAATGCCCATGCTTGAGAAATTGCATTAAATAGCCAAGTTGGCCACCAAGGGGTTGCGTGAAGTATGGCTAAGCTGACAGGCGATTGCACTAATTACATACAATGAAAATATAATACCAATAGAAGCTCACTGTCCTCATAAGATAACCTTTGCTGGCATCGAAGGTGCTCAATACTTGAAGCCAGAAAGCATTTGCATAATCCTATGGCAGATTGTGTCATATATAACTTAATTTAAGTCTTATTATTGTGTAACTAATTTTTCAAGCACCTTAATTTATGATGTACTATATCCATAGGCCCTCATGGCCCTTTCAACAAGAACTTTATGACTGGAAAGTCTTCCCAATGAATAAATAAATATTTATTCTTAACTTGTCGAAATCAAGTCCTCTAGGTAATATTTATACACTTCAAATATATATTATTAAAAATAATATGTATTATCATACATAATTAGTCAAGAATTGGTTTCCGTCGATTATGTTACAGGCATAATGTAGCATTACTTTAAATTGATTAAAGCGTCTCTTGTGGTAGTTTATAGATGTGTCCAGTGTCCAGTCAGAGGCTCCCAAATGGCTCATACGTAAACCAGGACATCGTGGTTCCTGTCAAGTTGACTGGAAGATATGGCTACTTGGAGTAGGACTTAGGAAATGTGACTGCTGTGAAGAGTCACTTGCGGGAATATGTCTGCCAGCTGAAGCCCTGCATGTGGTTCTGCTGCCGCTACAAGGACTTGCAGCCCAATGGAAAGGGAGTGTATTAGGAAGTGAGTCGGATCAATCCCTACCTAAATGTGACCCTCTAGAAGGGATCCGGGTTCAGGAGGAGCTTGCTCAATGATTTTATCGTGTTCTAAGACATAATGATGGGACGTCTTGATAGAAGATGAGTACACATTATGCGAGGGCTTTCATCAGTTGCCGTTGAAATCGCCAATCTCCTGTTATTTTCTGGTATCGTACGCTTTGTACTTCAACGTGATCTTCTTTTCCAGGTCGGAGAAGTAATTTAATTCTAGTTGAAATATAAGAAAATATAGCTCTAATTAATTCTCAGTAAGTTAAATAACTCACAAATACCCATTTAAAAGTAGAAGAATGGTAGTTAAAACTGCTTATTCCGCACGGTAAAATATGTAATAACCTCCTGTTCTAGGGAGCTCATATTAGTCTCGGAAACAAAGGATATTAACCCAGCCCAACCTACCTCGTACAACGTGTGTTCATCTTCTATCTAACCAGCCTCAGGCCGCATTGTGTCCTTTAACACGATAGAATCCTTGGGTAAGTTCCTCCTGAGCACGAAACCATTCCGGAGGGTCACATTCAGGTAGGGATCGATCCGGTCCAGTTCCTTCATCAAGCCATCGGTACACACGCCATTGGGTTGCATATACTTGAAGCGGCAGCAGAACCATATGAAGGACTTCAGCTGGCAGGCACCTCCCCGCAAGTGACTCTTCACAGTCTTGGTGATTTTTCATTTCCGACACTCTGTAATAATATTCTCCAGTGAAGTAGAGAGGAAAAACAAGGTCCAAGCATAGGTATGAACTTGTTGGAAACCTCTGAATAAGCGAGAGGCATAGTGTCAGAGAGATCACATGATCAATAGCACTAGAAACTTAATGAAGAAATCTTAAAGTGAAGCTGCATTATGCTTGGAACACAACCGACGGAAACCAACTCTTGACTAATCAAACTTGGCTTGGTGCTGGAGAATATATAGCTTTTTTTGAGAGCGATTTTTTTGGGAACTGCCAATCCAATAGCCATTTCTATATGGGACTGTGAGTCGTACCAGTATTCCCTAGGGAACTTTATTTAAATTATTTCCCATTTTTCAATAATCTCGAAAGCGATTCTTATCGAAAATAAATAGTTCTCTGTTTCTAAAGCGACGAAGCCACGTCAGCGAACCTTATCATAGAATACCCCAGGGACAGTTGATAAAAAAAAGCCATTAATGAGCGCGTTAGATGTTTGCCCAAGTGAAACGAAACATTAAAATTTGTCGTTTGACATATTATTAATTATTTTTGATCGTAACAAGAGTATTTTCTGCATACAACAATGAAAGGCTAGCCTGTTTAATTGCTGTAAGCTAAAGCCATCTATAAACATGATCAATCATTCTCAATTCAGGAACAATGCCCTGTCAAGTGGAAGGCTTTGTGGATTGTGTAAATTACCTCTAAAATGCCAGACTGCTGAACCAAACTTGTTAAAAGTTTAGCCAAAAATGATGATGCCCCTGACCGGTGCATTTCAGGTAAATTACCCAGACTCTCCTGGCCAGTGGAAATTTCAATAGAATTTATTAAAAATTTATGCACTTGCCCAGCGCAGTCGCACTCGCACTGGACTCGTATTCCCCAGGCCTGGACACACATTGCCAAATTTCTAATTGAAAATTTGGACCGCCTCATGGATAGTATGGACAACTTTGCCTTTGTTGCTGCCGCCGCTCATTGGGCATTAGCCATGGAATTCGGTAGGGGGGACTTCGGACGATGGGGTTCGGGATGATAAATTGCTACATAAATTATAATAAACGCACATGGGGAACTGGCCATGGTCAGGGGGTTTGGGCCCACAGAGGTGGGTCCTGACCACACATATAGTTTGGCTTAAATTTACATGAAAAACTAATTCCGCCAGGGAAGTCGTGCAGATGCAGCTGCCACCAATGGCGATATCGATGCCGAAGCCGATTTGTGCGGTGTCGATGATGGAATGCCATAGAAATTGAGTTCACACTCCCCAGCCTGATCGGCATAATCATCGAAACTCATGAATCACCGCCACGATTACAGGCCACAAAGTCAGACAGCTGTTGCATAATTTAAGTGACTTCCGGGGCATCCTTGAAGGCGCCAGCTGAAAGCCGAGGCTCTCATATTTGAGTAGTGAGCAATGGAAGTAATTAAATATAGTTCACCTCAGGAGATGTAGCTTGCAGGCTGCAGCTGCAAGTGCCAACAAATTATATTACAGCAGTCGGCATTTCCCAAAAATGTCCCCTCTCTGTACGAGGCAGGGGTTGCAGCGAATGCAACGACTACGATTTTATAGCCGCCCCGACATTTGTGTGATTTACGGGACGGGCAGACAAAAATCCCAGCCTCGAAATGAAATGAATAGAAGCCGAGTGAATGCAAGACAAAGAATGCAGTGCCCATGGCACAGCGGTCTCTGGTAGACGTGAAAAATGCTCTTTTTGTTAATATGTAAAGGATGTGTGAAAAATTGAGAGATTATTAAACTATGTTTAAGATATATAAAAAAATATTCTGAAAATTTGACACGAAGAAATTAAGAAACAAATGAAGTGAATTTTCCGAAAGGATTGTTTTAGGAATTTTCTAGAAATTTAAGATCACTTAAATTAGGTTGCGTCTATATAACTGTGTTCCTAATAAAATCAACTTATTATTAAGGCACTTTGAGAAAAATATTCCAATTATATGCATTTTTGGAAGAGAGAGGCACAGCTCCGGCTGCACTCATTAAACAAATTGAACTCATTTTGATCCGTTCCGCCGGCCGAATATGCCTCAGTGGTAAAAACCTCAGATGGTTAAGCTAACCCCACATAAATGGGTTTATTTGTATTTGTGCTCGTACGTGGGAGAGCGGCCGCAAACATGCGTGTGTGCTGTGTGTGAAACCGACTTCACACCTCACCGACTGCAGGGGGCCTTGCAGGGTGGCATTTTTGGGGGGGACTGTGGCCGGGAAAGGGGGGGTTGGAAAACAAACGCTCCAGGCAGTGAAATGCAATGCGCAAAATGCATTTTCCGCGACTACACAATTGAAGTAATAAATCACATCGGGACGAGAAAAAGCAGGACGAAAACTTTTCGGGGCTATGGCTTTACAGCGAGAAAAAAGAAATAGGACGGGATAAGGCATGTATGAATTTACATACATATAATTTGTATGTGTGTGCATATAAGTATTAAGTGCAATCATGTGGAAATGCCCGGGAAATGCATACAAACCGGGAGCGGAGACGAAACTGGAAATGGGAACGGGAACTGGACTTTTCCGAGCACCTATTAAATTGTGCACTCATTAATCATATAGGCACAGGCGCAGGGACACCAGCATCGTCCCGTTTTGTTCTTATTTATTTTTTACAGCGAGCGTCGGCAGAAAATTGAAAGAGATGAAAAAATAAATGCAAATTTATGCACTTTTCACGGGCAGCACCACCAGAGCCAGGCGACCGACAAAAAAAAATGTTACATAAATTTGTCGAGGCGGGTGAATTTAATACACTTCATAAAGTGTTTTTCGGCAAATCATCTGTCCGAATTTCCCAGTTTTTTTTTTAACTTTTTTAGGCCTGCCTATTGCAGCGCCATATTGCGTATACGCCGCAGTGCACACACACACTGCGAATGACTCAATAAAAAGTTCAGAGAAAGTATTTCAATGGAAATGATTGCGACGTTTGCCAGTAAATTTCTGCCAGAGAATTTCTGAAATTAATTTCAATTATTTGTTTGGAACGAAATAAAAAGAATACAATGTAAATAACTGTATGGCAAGTTGAATTCAATATAATAGCGATTCAAGTGTGAAATACACACGGCTTGTTTGAATTCCCTGGGAGATTGTCCATGAATGTGAATGACCATTCGTGAGGGGATAATTGGCGTGGGTCTCTTGCAGGCTCCTCTGTTTGCAGAAAATTAAATATTAATGCAATGTAAACATCAGGCATATTTAATCGGGAAACCTTTATACGTTAATTCTTGTGTTAAATAAAATTATACTTGCTTATGCGATGTACAGTCTGCAAAGCTACGATCAGTTAAGTTTTCTCTTAATCATAAATATTTCCGATTTATAATTTCCTTTTACTCAAAATATTCATTATTATGCTGTCCGTTTAGTGGAATTCGAGGAGCTCTCCAGCAAATTGCCATTGTTCCACTTAGACTGCGCAAATTAAAAACAAAAACATGGCAAGGCGGACTGCTGTGCTTAATTAAAAGCATTACAGAGCGTGACCTTGTCCACAGGACAGTGCGGAAAATGGGTGGACACTCCTGGTCGCCGGAGGCAGGAGCAGCGACCATTAGGACAGCAACAAGTGCGGAGCAACAATTTATGCATAATGGCCCGGGTGATGCGCACTCTATTGCGTTTCCGCTCAAAGGCAAATAGTTGCAAGTACTACCCTCTCTCTCTCTCTCTCTTTCTCTATTTAGTCCTCTTTTTCTGTCGCTCTCCTTTCAAGTATCCTTGTTCTGCCATTCCATTCCGTGTGTAATGCTGCATTCTAATCAGGCATAAATGCACAGGAAAAATGGTTACTTGTTAACAGTTTTTAAGGATTATATTTACTAATAAAAGAATACTAATAACAGATTTATTAGAAAACATAGCTAAGGTTGTAAAACTACACATTTTAATTTAAGAAATTACAAAAATGCTGACTGGAAACTCTTTGATATAACAATACTAACTTCTACTACTACTACTACTTCTCCCCACTAACGATACAAAAATCTTTCTTAAACCAAGTAAACAAGGCAGTTATATCGCATGTAAGCTATTCGCTTAAAAATATTTATAGTATTTCTGTTTTTGTCCATGTTGAACAGCTTGGCCGCCGAACCCCCTGCAAACAACGTAATGAAAAAGGCGTTCTCCGGCAGGGCCACGCCTCCATTTGGCGCAATTGCGGCAACAAAATCTAAAGGAATTTCCTGCCTCCTTGTCCGCCCTGCTCCCTACCGTCTGGCTGCGCCATTCTAATTAATATTTTAGGGCTTGCCAGCAGGCAACAGTTACACATTTTCAGGATTGCAGCTGCTGAATAATTGAATTCGGTGACGAGGTCAGAGACACTCGACTCGCCCCGTTGTCCTGTCAACACGTTGGCCAAGTCGCCAGCCCGGGAGCAACTCAGCAACTCGCCAAACTGTCCAACTGGCCTCCAAAGTCAATTTGCAGTGCCGCACTTGTCTGATGGAATTAAGGTTGATTTTGGAAATTACCCTCGGGCTGGAGCTTTGCCTTTGTTTAAATTGCGTGCGCGACATCTGCAAATGCACTTCCTGTTTGCTTGAATTTCGCACTCTGACTTGGCACGATGGAAGCGCTGAATCGGGGGACTGTGAAAGGGCAAAGTGCAAGTACGAATGTGTGAGAAAGTCTTGGCAACGACTTTTTGCCACAACTTGAGTCTGTTTCATACACACACATGTGGCACATGCATGTGGGTATCTTGGGATAGCAGGGAAAAATGGAGGCTGGCAGGCTGTCCGCCGGTCTCATTTTTTGCAGATTTATGCCACTCCGCCTGCTCATCAACTTTTGTCGGAGGCAATTTCAACCGAAACCCCAAACAAAACTTTCGTATACATTATGCATATCAGTTTGGGGCCAGAGTGTTGTTTTATTAAAATGGAGTAGAGTCCTAGCTGTGCGCAGTTTTCAATCCGTTTGGCACAAATAGTTTGCTCCCACACATTCCCGGCCCCTAATTACTTTTGTTTTTTAATAATCAAGCTCGACCCGACTGCGTATTAGGTCCTGTCCCCTGTCCAAGCCACAAAATAAACTCGCAGTACTGGCTGAAATTTCAAAACTTTTTATTATTAATTTAGCGCTCCGAACTAATAAAGTATGCAAGTGTTGGGGTTAGCGCAGAGATCGAGGGTTTGTGACCTGCTGAGCCCGTTCATTGTTAGCTCTTTTACAAATTATACAAAATAATTTACCCAACTCAGCGGTTGGGTCTGTGTGTGTGTGTGTGTGTGTTTGTGTTTGTGCTGGGAAAACAAAAATACATATTCCATGTGGCGAAACATTTTCCATGCGGCGGCAAAGCGATTATTGTTTTGATATGGGCAAAAGTTAATGAGTATATTAAGAGATAAGAAGTTTGTTGGCCGTTGAATGCTTCTAAATTTATAGCGATACAGTATGCAAAACATAGCGAGGTTTTAACTGTAGTAAATTATAGAGAGTTTCCATGTTGAAGGGATAAATTGAAAACTGTAGCTATTAGAGTTCATTCTGTTTCCCCATAAAACTATTCAAAAATGGTTTTAAAGGTAAAATGTACATTAAAGGAAGACAATTGCCTGTATTTTTCCACTCACAACTGAACAAGTTCGTACCTTTTACGCCACCTTAAATAGCAAAATGTCAAATGCAGTTTCCCCTTAAAATTTCAGCAAGAGGCAGTCAAGCAGCAGGTAAAGGTGGGTGTTTATATAAACATGGATAGCACCCTACGAGCACCACTTCGGTGTGTGTATGGGTTTGTGTGAGCAATGCAAATCTGGGTCATGCTGTTATTTCCGGCTTTTGTGGCCAACTGAATACACATACACACACACACATCTCAGGCACACAGACAATAGCAGAGCGGAACAACTCCTGCGATCGCCTTGTAGAGCTTTAGCCAATTTGCATTATAGGGAGCTACTCCTCCCCTAGTACCTCCTGAAATCCTCCCCATTTCTGTTGCCTTTGTTGGTCCGAAAACCAAAATGAGTGGGTAAACAACACATTTGGAAGTTGTTATTAGGTTCCTTCTGCCACCGCCATTGTTCGAAAATTGTTTTGCAATGAAATTAGACTCTAATTCCATTGGTCTTAGGGCAGTGAAAGTCCCAATTTAACCACCAGCTGCCTGGGTCTTAACTCAATATATATTGTGTGCAATCACTACATAATTACTCCCTCTTTTTGCCGATTTTGGTACTGAAATTGGGTGTAATTACTAACGCTAAAGGCGGAGACAAGTTGATTTGCGGGACTGTCACTGTCACTCCGATTGGCGGAGGACACGTTAAGTCAGACCGCAGGCAAGACACGTGCTGTGAGTGAACCGCTAAAACGGCTTGTTGACAGTGCACAAATTACCGCCGACAGACAGAAGACAAGTTAATAATGCGGCCAAGCCCAAGTTGGCTAAATTCAAATCTCGAATGACTGAAGGGGGTAAGCAAAGAGTCTACTACAGAAAACTGGAACATACATATATAAAAATAAACATTAGTCTGGCCGACAAAATGTTCACTTAAAGAGAGGGTTATTTCGAAAACAAAAAAATACGAGTTTTAATGGCAAGTACAGGATAACTTAATAAGTTTTCGAGTTAATTACCTGAAATCGTCAAACTAAAATTGTTAAAATATTAGAAAATGCACTCAAAAACAATATTATGTCAAGCATAATCCCTAATCCCTCTAATCTCGTTTACCATTTCCATCGAAAATTCTAGATTTTAAGGCAAGTTGTTCCGTCTGCAAGACTTACATCAAAGCTCCGACGACAAAATCAACGCCACAAAAACACTGCACCGCATCATCAGGGGCATCAAGCGCTCTACACTATGTTGCACAACACACTAACACCAACCCACAGGCACCCATACCCACAGACACACCCATGACCAGACACACACAGCGCGCCGCTGCGAGTGAGCACTTTGGCAGCTGCTTACATCTGACACTGTGGCCCGGATAAGTAGGCAACGAAAACGAAAACAGCTCAGTCCGCATGTGTGTGTGTGTGTGAGCCCTGGTGTCACAACATACTCGAAAATGCCATTTGGCCGTAGTTCTTGTTCTTGTTGTTCCTGCTGGCGGTTGACAACAACATTAACGCTGCAAACGCTAATTATGGAAATTAAAAACTTGGCGAATATGTAAAAATGTGCACTTTTAATTAAATACAACCCAGAACGGGGCCATTGGGGGGTCAGAATAGGGGACAAGCATTCGCCTCGCCGCAATGCAAACAAAAGTGAGCCGAATGCCACAGCTTCAGCCACGTGTGAGGCACTGCGAAAATTTCTTAACCATGCGGTACTCATTTCCAGAGCGAAAAAATCTAAAATAAAACAAGAGAAATGGATAGAAACTGCCCTAGCTTAGCAAGGAATATTAAAATATACGTAAGGATTACATTTTAATATGAATTATGGTTTAGTAAATATTTTTCAAATAAAACACAGCTTACTCTTGTAGCAGGCTAGTTAGGATAAGTAGGCTCTGGGCACATTAATAAATAAGTTATGCTCTTTGAGAGAGCATGGGGCTCTCTCAA